>SNQN01001377.1:0-20089 GCA_008642245.1 Bassia scoparia
ATTGTGTTGCTAATTTCATTAGAATTCTGGTAAATTGCATTGGTTTCTCACAGCATTAAAGAGTTTACATAGTTATTTCTTAAATACTTTTATGTAGGGCTTTTAGTGTTTTTAATTTCACTTGGACACACAGAAAGAATTTCGTGTAATTTATTAGAAATCTGGATGGAGTAGATAACAAAAAAAATTGTCGGATATCTAAAATCTAAACACACAAAAAAATAGGAAAAGAAATGTTTTTATAAATAAAAAACTATAGAAAGGCTATTTGGGAAGTTGTTAATCTAGGTCTGCAGCTGCATGTTCTTGATGGAAAACAATTATAAGCCAGGGTAACATAAGTTAAATGGAGATTACGCTCTCTAATTCTGGCGATAAGTCATTCTCGGAGATGCATTTTGTGTCTGTTGATAAGGCGGTGTTGCTCTGTATTTATTTTGCGTTTAGTTCGGCTGCAGCTGCTATTTTGGTTGTTTTAGTTCGGTTTGTATAGTTTTTCTTGTGTTGGATGGGTTGATCAGATTAGAAGGTATATTGTTTTTACTATCTTAAAAAAGTTATGTAGCTTTTCGTGTTTCATTTCACTTGACACTACGGAAGAATTCGTTAGTTAATTTACTAAAAAAAAAATGGATGGAGTATAGTAACAAAAAAATTTGTCGATTTATCTAATCTAACACACAAAAAAATAAAAAGAGATTGAAAAAAAACTATAGAGGAAGTAATTTGGAGAGTTTTTAATCTTGTTTCTGGCGCTGCATGTTCTAGAGTGGAAACAATTATTAAGGCAAGATAAACAAATAAAAATGGAGGATAACTCTTATCGGATAGTCATCTCGTAATGCATTTTTGATGTCTGTCGTAGGGCTGGGTGGCTTTGTTATTGTTGTTGTAGTGTCTGCTAGCTGTGTTTTGGTTGTTTTTTCGTTCGGTTTTTGTATAGTTTTTCTTGTCGTGATGGTGTGTCAACCTTTTCCTTGGTAGGTGTATTGATCTTTTATAATTAATACTTCCATTTTTTCTGTTTGCTCGGATGACTCAAGAGTCGACAGTTGTTACATTCCTCTTGGCCTGAGTTTTAAAGTTTAGTCATGTAGTGGTATCGAAATATCTTGCCCATATAGGCTGGATCATGTAGTGCATATGAAATAGTCTATCTCTCAGATGTAGTTGTTATTTATATTCATTAGCCTTTTTCATTATTAGGTCACTAACAACCCATGCCTCATTACTTATAGCTATATATGATGGGAAATCATTAGCGAAGAAAACGCAACTAACACAACCGAGAAACCCGCAAGAACAAAAAGAAACAAAACACAGAGTGGACCAAACAAGCCAAACCAACACAAAACAAAACGCAAGAAAGGCAAAATGTAAACACACAACCCAACTCACAAATACAACCCACAAAAAGCCGAACGAGCAAAAGGTCCAAGGACGTTCAAAGTGAACCTGCCAATACTACTTTAAACACAGAAAATTAAATTGAGTTTTGTGCCTACTATTACTTGTTGTTTTTGGGCAGGATTAGCTCGAAGGCTTGTACGATACAAAGGTAATCAAATGGCTAGCCCCACGCAGGCTAAACACCAGCCAATACACAACTCAAGTTGCACAATCATGATTATGGATGACACATAAGTTACTCACAGATTAACTTATCGGTACCTCCTCTTATATATAGCACCATGAAAATAAAGCTACTCGTAAAAGTTTGTGTATGAGAGTCAAAAAAGACAATTATTATATGGCTACTCGTCCCAGTGGGATCACTCATAGAAACCTCACTATATCCTTTTTATTGTTAGTTCTGTTAAGTCTGCATAACATAAATTCTTCTAAGACGCACAGTTATTCAACTCCATGATAAATTCGGTCAAATTGGATCAATTGCCAAACAGACACTAAGTACGCAATCATTGTCTAGTTTGATAAATTACCAAAAGTCAAAACAAAGATCCGCGCTACCTGAAGGACTAACTATAAAAAAACTAGTACATATGCGACCGCGAACGCGCAATAGCGAGTTTTATTTTATTATATTTAAATGTGTATAGGCGTGGCTCCGTGAAAAGTCGCATCTCGATAGGCCATAGAGCTTTATTATACGTCTATATAAGAATTATTGGTCTTTCGAAACACTTAGCGTAACATCATATGATATATTGAGCCATATTGAAAGCACTCTTGTCCAATATGTTGATGAAACTTTAAAAATTATCACATATACCATCACGAAAACGCCAAAGGACATCTAAATAGACGTTGAAACATTATTGAACATTTACTATTAATGAAGTTTTACGTTCTTTATTTATGTATTGAAATTCAACATTATTTTAGCTGTACAACTAATAATCTGTATTTATACAATAGAGTATGCGAAACAAAAATACCTAACAAAAATTCTATGAGATAAACCAAGACAGCCAACTCAGCAATAAAGTATTAGCCGTCCGGAATCTTTCAAACATTAAATCGACAAATTCCCAACAATATTTACTTAAAGCCATGCAAGTGTACACACTAAACCGAGAGCCCGTATGGAACGTGAAACCAAAACGAAGGTGCCAAGCAGTTCTGTGATCTGAGATCACGTCAGAGTACCATTGCTACAAACTACCAATCCGTCATTCTATTTAATACACAGAATTTTAGCAATCGTAAAAAAATCCCAGCATTCTATTCATTCTACTGACCGAAGATCAGACTATAAACAACTCAAATCGAAACACATATTATGACTTATCCTATGATCATCACTTACCTGATGGAGAAAACTATCCTTTTTTAACGAATGATTCTTCTCAAATTGAGTGAATTAGTGTTGTATAGTTTGCATCATAAAACTGAAATCTTCTTACAGCGTGCGACATCACATCTGCTATATTTGCAATACCTCTAGTTATAATTAAGTATCATAAAACCATATTAACATTCTTAAAGAAATTATCATCGTAAGAAAATCCGACCCATAAGAATAATTTCGAAGATTATATACTTCGTAAAAAGGCAAGTGACACATAATCATCTCCGAGTCTTAATGAGTAATAAGTTGTAAGATGAAGTACATATGTAAATTTTCCTAAGAGCCTAAAGCGACAGACCAAACTCACTCACCATGCAGCAAGTAGTTAGAAACGTAAGCAATGCAAATCATCAGTACCCAAATACATAGCGCCAAGAACTTCGCTAAGGAAAGTAACACCGGTCCTAAAATCTACAAAAATCATAGCATACGTTAGGAAATGTCCAAGCCAAACTAATCATCTGGGCCATAACTGCATATATCAGTAGTGGTAACTCTGACGACGGAAGCGAAGTGTGAGAACCTTAATCTAACAACAAAATGCAAATAGAAGAAATTTCAAAGCTACGCACGAGGCTAAAAGTTACAAACCGAAGACCGGAGAACACCAGGTATTATTCATCTTTAATTATCTCTTTTTTTCCCAAATCATTAAGGTGTGTTAGAATAGAGAATGAATAAAAGGTGCTTCTCAAGTAGAGCTCCACCCTATCATGGTGTGGCTATACAAGTTAGAAGTTCAGCTTTACTTTTTTCTATGCCTTCTTATATCGCCACGACTACCATACTCTAACCCATAATATTATACTGCACACCCAAAAACTAGACAGAACTATTATAAGAGAACAACCAAAATATAATGACTCATATAAGCCTTTCGTTACCTGATGGGGTAGCCAAAATATCTTTCAAGACTCAACTGAGAAAAGTAACTATGTATATCTTTCCTATTATCCACACCTCATTCACCACAATTCAACAAGCTTAGTTCTCACAACCACTCGAGAGCACCATACATCAATTTCCTTCTGTAACCTAACGGCATCCTAACAACTGCAACTCACATACATAAAATATAAAATTACTATTACTTTATCATAATACTAACATTCTAATAATATCTGCAAACAAGGAAATAACAACCAAACAGAATATTAACAATGTGTAGCTAAAGAAAAAGCTCATTTGAATATACAATATTTAATGCTATGTTGCCCACACTCACAACGTTAGCAAACTCAATTCTCCGCTATGTGATTTAAACAATCTGGGCCGTATTTATGGGCCATGTAGTTTGTGGACCCTTCTGAGACATGCCGAACCCTTGCGAGATGACCATCGCCTGCAATAGACCCCCAACAAGTACACACAAACAGCAGTATGATCAGGCTGCTAGAACTACTGAGTTTGCGTCGCACTATACTCACGCTCATGTTGTTGCTACTTTACGTAATTTTAAGCTGGAGCCGTGAGCGGTACTCCAAGGACTCAAAATGCAAGCCCCGAGACCTGCACACTGAGGCATGAATATTCCCCTAACTCGCCAAACATTCACCTCATTGTAACTACTTATTAAATGTAATAATTCACCCGTCAAAGTAGATCTCTCAATAGACTCACTAAGTATGGCTCATGCATACACTAAACCTATACTTAGGTTAATTTTTATAAAGACGAAAATATTCTTCGACAATATTAACGAATTCAAGAATATTTATGGCAGCGTAATTATTTTAGTCGAGTTATTGAAATTCAGATGAAGCTCAACATCACCTATACTCATTTCATATGTAAAATAGACTTAGAATCATATGGGGCGAACCAGAAAGTGTGAATGACGGGGGCCCCCAAAATAATGCATTTATCAACCAAAAAACTAAATGCATAATCCTGTGACATGTCAGAGATACTAACTCATCACATTGCGCTCTTTAGCCGCATGAGGTAACGACAATGTTGTAACTTTTGAACTATGAAATGCTAATAAACTATGGTGCAGAAATGCAATAATCTTCCTACGCTCGCTCCGTTCCTATTTTCTAAATTGGTCAGTTGTTCTCATTTTGCCATGTTTATACAAGTCTAGACTATATTCCCCAAAAACCCCCAAACATCTAAAAAAAACACCTTTTCAACCAACATATACGCTACATATCGGACAGCAAACGCGAACGTACTCTAGGGACCCCTACCATTAGAAATGAGACTCATACTTCTAAAGCAACTTATCATACTCTAATAACACCAAATAGTCTTACAACCCGCCAAAAGTATGAGCATTCTCCCCATAGAAATTTCTATGCACACACATTTAACTCTTTTTACCCATAACTCTCTAATACTGATGACCATATGCAATTCTCCCCCAACTTACTCAACTATTTTATTACAAGATTCTCAACTCTAACCCAATAAACACCCGGCCACCATTTACCCACTATATCCTGAAACCAACTCTTACAAAAACGACAACTAAGGGAGAGACGTATATTATCGTCATTAATATTATGGGTTGTGTTAAATGTATATGTAAAGTAAAGGCATATGGTATATTCAAAGTAGTTCAAAGTATTTATGGATGCTATATGTGATATTGTATATTGTATGAATGTATCCTAAAACTGTAGTCTACAAATGAACATATAAGGTCAATCAATGACAAATATTGTAACGTGCATAATATGCTATATGTTATAATTGCTATTTTGCATTAATTATTTACTATGTATATGTAATATGTCATAGCGACTTAATATCCAACCTCTATATGTATAGTGACAACGAATAAGAGTAATGATATAATATCAACTAAAGAAGATCTTTCGCAATATTTACCGATTGCAAAGTTCATCTGCCCAAAACTTCTTAACAATCTGGTGTCTTTGCATAAAACATCTAATATACTACAGAATATATCGCAACCGTCCAATAACCATATATTACTAAACACTTAAATGTCAACTACTTCAACACACAGAGCGGCAAAGACTATGTAATAATCCTCGAGAATTCTCTAATAACCCGAAATAACAGGAAACAAAGTGGTGCCGAAGAAGAATCACAAGAGGACACTTAATTATAGACCATCCTTTCACTGACCTAGTTAATAGTCCTGATAAATGCGCGCCTAACCTACAAAACTCAAACCCAAAATATTTGAAACTGATCGTTCATATTCACTCACAACGGCACCACAGGACACTAAAAATATAAGATCGAACAAATCTATAGTTAAACCAGTCTGTACCAAGACAACATATAGATCATAGCTACCTAAATTAATCCGGTCAGTCGCTACAAGCGATGCGGAAATATAGCGATTAGCGACAATCGAGCACCCAACTCGTAGCTGAAAGAAAGTAGTGGTATAATGTCAGCCCAACATAAGTCAAGAGTTAGATCTCCTAGATATATATCTACGTCAAAAAGCCAATCTATAAGTGCACACAGGATAAATAACAAACTCTGAGAAACAAGGTATCATTACCATAGCTTTGCAAGAGCAAGGGATTGTGCGCAAACGCCACCTAACCCTAAAACTCAACCCATGACAAGGGAGACATTACAATAACAAACTTATTATGAGCATAAGCGCGACACCCAGAGATGTACTTCATCGCTAAATAGTCTGACAAGTATGTGCCCCAACCATGAGACTACGAGTCAATAGCTCGCCAAAAATAGTTAAGTAAAATCAACCACAATAGAAAGTTGTGTGTAATCATGAGAAACTCTTAGTAAGCAGCTGCTTTTTAGAGCAGCTCTTGTCGCATAAGCTAAATCTCTTATATTCTTAGCCCTACAATATGACGGCGAATCAACCCATTTAAAATGAAACTGTGGCATTAGAATAATAACAAGATGCAACTCAACCTAACTCATGGTCACCGCCACACGTTTTTACCACCCGCTGCAAATAATCTTATAAGACGCCACGACCACTTGTGTCACGAAACTTTTCTTGAGAGATTCAAACCGCGGCAGAAGCATCGAGCGTAGCCACAAACCATGTTAAATTCCCAACTTAACGTGTGCCAACGATTCTAATGCTTGGCAACAAACTATCGACAAATATCTGTCAACTCTTAATTATGAAAGCCACAACTCACATAGTAATATAATACAATGCCCATGATCGCCAATTTGCCTAATCAGCAAAATGTTTCTCCTTCATTAAGCATGAGAGTTACTGTTAGCGCAGAGGTGAAGCTGCGTATATATTTTGGGGACGCAAAATGCACTCAGATCCGTGAGTGCACTTGCGTTTGGTCTAAAATCCCTGGTCGTTTAAGTAAACAAAAAGTCAAATTGAACAAAGCGATCGCTGGACACGTTTATTACACAATTGATGGAGCGAATATGAGGTGTTGATAAAGTGTTTCAAAGATCCGTTTTAAGACGTCATGTGAACGGAGTTCGCGTTGACGATGACACCAAATTACTGTATGCAAACACCAATCCTAACCTAATGTATATACATAGTAGTAAAAAAAAGACCCGTGACAACACTGATCACACTACAGGCATTATGCTAAATGTGTGAAACCCACGCTGGATCAATGTAGCAAAGGATTTATGTGGTACTTCACGATTTAAAGATTGTTCGAAACGCCATTCTCAAATATGAACGGGACACGAAAGTAACACGACATCGACATGACCTTAAACAAGATAATATTAGAGGAAGGTTAGGGAAGGTTGTGCAATCAACCCCGTTTATGTAATTGGACACGAACTAATAACGACACATACATTAACATATCCTGGAACACCCTCTAAGGATTTGACTCGGCGTACCTCTTTAATAGGCTGGCATAAGGTCATGAGGCTGTCCCAGAATTCTACTTACTGATCCTCCATCTTTTCACACTTCAATCGGACTTTTTGAAACCATTACAAACAATGTGTGGAGTACCAACACTTATGTGTCTCTTTTGCTTATACAAAATGTAAGAAATTGGTTCTTCATTCTTGTGTCTAAAAAATGGCTATATTGCGGTCCCAAAATTACCTGTACATGCTACATTCGTAATACTAGAGAATGAAGCCAGGGTGAGAGTTAATGGGCCACACACTTCATGCAATATTTGGAAGCAAAACAAACATTGGGCCCACATTGTTATAATGTGTAATTACCTTCAATATTTTGATGTAATGAGCAAAAAAAAAATGTGTATTACAATGTGGGCGACAAAAAGCTTTTAATTCTTAGAGTCTTAACCACTAGGTGAAGATTTTCGAGGATTTTGTCGGAGAAAGGGGTTAATGTTCCTTCAATATTTTATGGTAGTACAGTTAAAAATTAGTGACTCACAAAAAAATAAAGAGTCCGCCCGTATCGGTATCGGAACTTGTTTAATCCTCGAATCGATGGAACTAAGGCTTGTTACGGTAATTGTAGGATCAGTGCGCCATAGGTCATGTTTATGTACGGCGTCGGGGCGTTCACCCGCGGAACACGTCTGCTGATCACAATACTATAGCAACCGATCTTATTATAGCTCTGCAATTAGCGCGGAAACATAGTGATATCTATTGGAGTAGAGTCGGCAAAAAGATGCCGGAAAAATTACAAAAAACTTTCCAAAGATATATCCTCAAAATAAAGTTATTACTTTTGATCATCCAAATCCAAGAACGTCAAGCAAGGCACTCACCGATGATAAGACTCACTTAAAAGACTCAGACAACGTGCGTACACAAGTTACGAAATTAGTTAAAGCGGGGTAATCCGCTAAAGTCTGCTCATTAGCCTCTTCACCAACAACTCCAAAACAATCACCTCCTCACCTGCATCATCTAAAACCCACAAGAAATTTGCCAACGTAAGTAAAGGGGCCCAATGGCAATGTAAAAACTATGAATTACCAGTCATCCTTTAACACACCTTATGTGGTCGAACTTAAACAAAGACAGAATATTGATTATAACGCTATAATAACAGTATAGGTTTCGATTCAAGACCACAAAGCCTTCCCTAATATTGATATAGATCAAATATACAAACAACCATATCGTATAGAACCTTCAAAAACTCAACAAAGAGTGAAGATAAAAAGCCATAAGATACACCAATCTAAATCTCTTATCAAAAATCAGGATTAACGCATAAACAATCACAACAAGTTAAACATAAATTGTTCAATCTTGTATACTGAACCACGACGTGCATTGAACTACAACATTCGCGCTCATAAAGGACGATATTACGTCAGGACGCACCGACGGAGTCACCCCACCAAGTATAACCCCGGTCTGAAATGGCCCAGAAGACACCATATTCTCTTTTTCAAGGCCGAACACGCATAGCTCGGAACAGGAGACGACAACTAACCCAATCCAATCTACTTATAAACGTGTTTCCAATCGAGGAACCGACTATGAGTCTTGAATCTCACCCAGTCACAGTTTGTAGCATACGCAATTCTGATCAGCACAAATACACTACATACCAAACAAACGTGAATACAACTCCTCCAAAAACGCAACTATCACACCAGAATACAAAGACTTCACCAAAATCCAAACAATGCCAATTATCTCAAAGTACCACACATCTATTGGACATAACACCTGTGTAAGAAACACCCCACAAAGGCCACAGTCGATGACAAACACTCCAAACAGACTGTTCCATAACTTCGAATAGAACGAATAGAATTGCAGAAACCGTATTTAAGTCAAATCAAAGTCAAAACAAGGTCAAAAGTTCAGTCTTTCAAAGACAAAGTTCGACATTCAATCTTTGGAGTCAAAGAACAATCAGAAAAATATTTTTGAGCTTTCAAAAATACACTAGAGAACAATATAATATGTATCGTTTGCATATCTAACCCACTATAATTAATCATCGAATAATCCACGACAAAACATGCATAAAACCTTATAACGCAACATTGAAAAATTAGTGTATAAAGCACATCTTCAACAAGAACTAGCGATGTTTCAAAAGTTACGATCACCTAAGTCCTCCTATATCCCCGAAAATCCGGTAACCCAAAAATATTCCGAGCAGACTCGGAGAAATAATTCCGAATACCGGAATACGCGACTGAAGAATTTTCGAAATATCCCGATTCCGAAAATATCCGAACCTATTGAATATTAGATCACATGCCACAGAGTGTCGATAATCCGAAAACATATTGAAATTGTCGATCCGGATCTCAACTGTATGTCCGGAATGTCAAGCGGTAGTCCTGCGTGAATCAAATATATATATGGATATCGTGTATTCTAACATCAAAACGCAACCCAGACAAGTTATGTATTTAAAAGGCGATGCCATGTCATATATGTACGCACTTGGTAACTCTAGTTAATATATATTTTTACCCGAGCTTCCTATTATTTTTTCCATATAGAGATAATACTTTTGCTAATAAAAAAATAATACGGCATGACCCGAAATATCTGAAAAGTATGCAAAAAAGCTCCTGATCCGGAGATTCCGAGTCGGCGAAAATTTCGAATAGAAATATATACCGGATTCCGAGTTAATATCAAAACCTTAAAAACCGGAGTCGGTTGCAAATCCGATTTTTTCCGGGATCGGACATCACAGCAAGGATAGCGCGAGAAATCGAGAAATATTCTCAAGGCCACACACCACTATCATTTGACAAGAGAAACAACAGTAAAGCTCAACGAATCTAATCGCGATAGTGACTCACTGAAGCGCTGAACCTGTCAAAGAACCTAGCTAAAAACATATGGTATACATAATAATTAATTAACACAGCCAAAAAGTAAGCCAACAACTCATACAATAAAAATTAATTATTAAATAAATATAGTATAGGTACTGTCCTAATTATTTAAAAGTTTTTTAAACACTTAGAATAAATTATTTTACCAATTGCTAATAATTTAATAAATTTGAATAACCCAACCTGAAATTAATCTAAAATTACCAAAACGAAATAGAAACTTCACAAGATATGAAGATTTAATGTAAGTCACCAAATTCATTAAATGAATAACATAATCAGATCAAACCCATTATATAGAAACCTTAATCACTAAATCAGTCGCTAAGACTAGTTAGAATAGAACGTATAACAGATTAACTTTTTTTTYGGTGAACTAATAAGGGAAATCARAAGGTCTTGTACTTCAAGTCAACTCATAAGCCAATGACACTTACATATGCAAAAATAGAGTCTTCCAACCCTAAACTCACATCATACAACGTTTACATTATCATCATTGGTTTAAAACTTTAAATTCAATACAATCAAACATCTCATAAATAGTTGGGTTTAAAAGAATGTTTGAAAGTGCCCTATTATAACACAAATTGATCAACATTTTCATTCGAAGATATAATATGCATAAAACATTCAATTGTTTTGAATAAATTTCAAATTACAAAAACTCAAATAAAGAAAATCTTAAAAAAAATCTACATTAACACGAACACCAAAACCTTAGATATAAAACTCAAGAAATTCAACCACCATATAAGCACCTCAAAATAATCCAAGAATCACTATTTTATGGTTATCTCTATCATTCTCATGCAAACTAATAGATTAATTTCCAAATATATATTTTTTTTAATAAAAGTTTTACGCTAAAAATGAAAAGGGGAAGCAACCTATGAATCAAAATAGTAGCATCAGTACCTAAATTAAAAAATCCCTCAAATGAAAAGGCACTCCATCAATTATACAGAAATAGCTCAAAATATATCAATCAAATGTCATGAGTCCATGACTAGACATATCCATCAACTCGAATTCACTTGAAAGCTTAGGCTAAACTATAGTGCTCATGAGAATCATTCTAAAACTATTGTATTTCAAAGTTGTGTTAAGACCAATTCCCAATTTTGATAAACCAGAACCAGCCTCACTACATACGAAACCACAACACAAGTAGGAATTTCAAAGTCTTTGAAAGATTGAGCATCCCGACTTCCCAAATTACCACTTCTCATCCTCGTCCCTAAAATTGACCTCAAAAAACCACGAAATTACCAAATTAATCCCCAGAAAAATTGACAAATAAAACCTAAAAAATTCTTAGACCTATAAGGAATTGGACATAGAAAAATAAAAAACAAAGAGTTAGAAACACGTAAAAGATTATAACTAAAATTACTCATGCGATAAGGACGAAACTAAGAGATTAGAGAGAAGAAGACGCTGTAGGAAGCGGCCTTCACTACTGGCTACTTCGATTGGCCTGACTTACGACGGCGACCTTTTGTGATGGCCTTGAGAGGAAAGAAAGAGAAGCGAAGTCAGAAGCGACATAGGGAAGTATATCATTAAGTATAATATTTCATCTTTATTTTTCAAATCAAAAAAGGAAAAAACATTGCGGACTCTATTTGGTAAGTCGCTATAATGCCTAAATCACTCGATAAAATAGATAAGTTAGTTCCGAACTTTAAGTCGTAGATTATTCGCCGCTGGATTTTTATCGCAAAATTCCAATTACAAATTTTAGCAACTAATTCATTTCGTCAGTCGCTAAAATTTATGCCTAATAGGCTTTTTTTTAGTGAACACTCCTTTGTTGTAATGGTGTAGTAGTAGCTTTTTAATGTAATATGTCACTTTTTAATTTATTGTTTTGTTATTGAACTTAATTTGATTTAACATTTGTGTTGAGGAAAAATATATTGTCAATGAATAATTTATTGTGAAAATAAGAAATTTAATAAATCAATTAAAAAATAACCTAAAGAATGAATCTTAGCCACAATTTTTTTATCTTTACATAGCTTAAATAATGTCACATAAAATTTTTATTGTGTTATAAATGTACTGTTATAACTTATAAGTACATTTATTTGCCACAAGACAATATTTTGCCGGCAAAAAGTGTTTTTGGAATTGGTTCCCAGCGAGGTTAACTACCGTAGGCAAAAGTATTAATATTTTGTCATGAAAAAATTATTACATTGTGGCCAAATAAGTGTTTAAATTGTCACGAGAGAATGATTACCACGTGGCAAAAGATAAATTTCCATGAGAAATATTACTTGTGGCAAAATGTTAATTGCCACGAAGAGAATGACTACCCGTGGCACAAGATATAATATTTGCCATGAAATAATGATTACTTGTGGCAAAATTTTAAATTTGCCACGAGAGAATGACTACCCGTGCACAATTATAATATTTGTCACGAGAAGATAATTCATGTGGCATTAATTTTTTTTTTTTTTTTTATAGATTTGTGTTGTAATTGTTTTTCCATGGCTAAATGAAATTATGCCACGAAAATATAATTTCCATGGCATATTTGTGGCGCAAGTGATGATTTGTTGTTATGTGTTCTCATGTAATAAGTGTGTACTGGGTTTTCATAAGCATCATTGACCTAAGCACTATGATTCTCTATATTCTTGTTTTAGTGGCAGCATTACAATTTACAGAATCAAATCTCTCTACTCAAATTCCGCGTAATCTTTCTTGGTTATGAAGTTCCTTTATTCTCTAAAATGTACGTGTTGTGCTTATCTTCTCCTTGAACTTTTTAAAAATGATTCCTACATCTTTTATGCTCATTTTATTCTTTAATTTACATACAATAGTTGTATTGAGTATCTTCTTAAACAACTTGATACTTTGATAGATGTCTTAGCTTGAGAAATTAAACAGTGATTGATTAAAAGATGGATGCATGCATTTCATATACTAATACGTGGTTCTTGAAACAAAAGATAAAAACTTTAATGACGAGGAAAAAGATCTAAGTAGTAGGAACACTGCGACAAGGATGAAAAAATGAGTGATAAGAGTAGATGACATTGGTTTCAGAAGAAAAGAAAGCAACAATAGCTTGGAAGAGAAGAAGTCGAAACTTCCGCTTTTCGAAAACAAGAAAAGGGCAAGGGCGACTCTAATTATCTCAAAGAAGAGAATACCAAACTACTTGCAAAAGGAAGTGGGTTCAACACTTCAACCCCATATCTGGGATAAACTATGAGTATTCAAGCTCATGATGCCCCACATAAAGACCAAAAAGAGTCACACTCATTTTATGTCTCACTCCTCGCCCAATGCAACATGATGATGAGCCTTACTACCACGAGCTGTCGGTTGAGAGTGTCACCCTTGTCTCGGCTGCTCATGGTACAGGAACCACAAAAATGGAAAATCTATCCACTGTTTTTGAGAGAAGTTGAACTCCCCAATTTGGAGACACCAACACCACGCTATTCCTAAAAACCCTCTCCACACATAAGCTCTTCCCAAGCAGAATCCTACCTTTCTGCAAATTTCTTACTACATGGCAACTGTGGTTTTTTCCTTTCATTCAACTTACTAGGTCTCAACCGTAGTCCCTTAAGGAGAGCCCGGTTATCCAACACCATTAGTAGCCACGAGGTAATTAAGAGAGCACAAACAGGGTAAACAACGGAAGATTTCGTGGTGTCCTCACTAACCATAGTTTTCCACCAGGTGCAAGGTTTCGCAATTAAGAAGCCTCGTATAGTAGATCATCATCTTCCAAGTAGTCAGCAACCCACAGGCTATCGGTTTGGAAAGAAGAAAACCAGCCTAATCTCCAGAGTCCGGATTCTGGCCGATCATCCAAGAAAGTTTCTTATTATGACTAATTCTTGTTAATGTTACTTCCAATAATTAGTGTTAGAAGTTTCTCTTGCATGTTGTTTGGGAATAGTCATCCTAGTGCGGTTTGTTAATGCGACTTTTAATGTATAAATAATGAAGAGTTGGCTAAGACTCAGCCCACATGTTGATCTCTTAGCTTTTTCCCCTTTGTCAAAAAAAAAAAACTATTGTCGACTTGGATTCAATTTCTTACTAACTTGGATTGACGTGCGAGAATTACTTGTAGCAATAAATTTTGTACCTGACTATTCTCCGTTTTTGAAGCTTGCAGCAATGTAGTAGTTTTGATCACTTTTAGTCTTTAGCAACTTGCTTGATGTCTTGAAAAACAAACGATTGATTAAAAGATGGAAGCATGCATTGCATATAGTACTACGTTGTTGCTAAAACAAAATCTAAATTTTTTTTTATCGTCAATCAATAACTGCTATCAATTTGGATCTCAATTCTTATAATTACCAACTTGTAATCAACAAATTTCAAGATTGATGTGGACATCGAATAGTTGTAGCATAACTTTTTCTACAAAAAGTAATAACATTTGTTAGTTTATATGCTCCATTCTAGAATACATTCAATAAGGATCACATTCGTGTGAACCCTAATGAAGATTCTTAATTTACAAATTGATTGAATACGAAGCTACCTTATATTCTGTCAAAATTAAAAGTTGGAAGATTCATCCAAGTTTTTGCTCTTTTGCTGGCACCCTTTATTTTCACAAGTGTTCCAACACGAAATTGTGTGCCACAAATCCACAATTTCACTRCAAACAAGTTGTGTATAAATAGAAGAGTAACTAACTTGGGATGTCATAACATACATTCAAAGTTGAAACAAAAACAATTTCAAAAAAGATGAGTTTTCTCAATAGATATGGCATCAACCTCTCAAGAAAATCCTCTCTTGTCAACACAACAACCACTCAAACAACAAACAACTCTTCTAACAGGTTTTCACCAAGACAAAACTCTATTAACAACAACGTCAAAAAGTCGAAAACCTTCGAAGCAAACATGCAAGAGATGAAGCGAGTGTTCGACATGTACGACAAYAACAAGGACGGAAAGGTGTCTAAGGAGGAGTACAGGGCCATGTTGAGGGGGATCAACGGCAAGGGCATATCTGTAAATTCAGATGTCGACGTTTCTAAGGCGTTCCAAGTGGCTGATAAAGACGGAGATGGGTTCATTGATTTCAAGGAGTTCATGGAGTTGCACAACAATAAGGTCAAGTCTAAGGACATCGAAAGCGCCTTTCGGGTTTTCGATACGGACGGTGATGGTAAGATTAGTGCTAAGGAGTTGATGGAGGGTTGGAGGAGGATGGGCCAAACGTATACTCTAGACTCTTGTAAGAAGATGATCAAAGAGGTTTGATAGTGATGGTGATGGCTTGATTAATTTGCCTGAATTACTACCATGATGACTTCCACCTTGAAATTAGGTACTTAAAATGATAAATATATACATAGTTTAAATGATATGTAATCTAGTTTTAGTAACAAATTAGGTCACATAATGTTGAGCAATAATTAAGCATGCTAAGTCTCATGTCGATCTATAATTCTATAACATGACATTTTTGTCTTGTAATTGATTTATGATTTATGTACTACTCCATATGTACATTTTATCTTTGAATTGATTTATGTCCTTTTGTATTGTATAATATGAAAGAAATAATGGAATGTGTATTAAGAATGAATAATTAACGAATGATATGGACTCTCATTGGCCAATAGTATAGTTATTAAAGATATTAATAGTCAAAGTTACACATTAAAGATTAGGAAATAAAAGTGATTTAGCTAAGAAAACACGAAAGTATTATTATCAACAAATTAAACAATGAATTCCTTGTAGACATTGTAGTAGTATGTTGCAATTGTAGAAGTAAAACAATAAACTGAAATCACAATACAAAGTTCCAAGCAATTTGTTGAGGCTTAAACATCAGATATCAGACCATTTTCACAGAAAAATGAATTTTGCCAACAAATTACAATCTTAAGTAACTAGTTGTACAATATTTAATATGGCACCGGAATACTGCTTACGGTGAAGGAAGAAAACGGGTCCGATTTAGCGCATCATGATGCCATCGAGGAGCTGTGGTTATCCCTCCCTTCTGCCTCTCCATGTTAGCCTCCCAACCTTTATTAAAAATCAAACGAAAATGAGTCAAACATTACTACTACATACAACATACTAATGGCTAAAAATGGTGCATATACTAATATATATATTATACACAGTGATCAACAAGTATGATGAGTAGTACTTGATCATCCGTCCTAATTATGTGCAGATTTAATTTGGATTGTACCTATGCCCATGTCAAAACCGCGGTTCCTAAGCTCGCGGTACTCTTGGCAAAGTGCACAAGGTTCACAGCAGAAATGGACCAAACAATCAGCAGAAGGTGACTCTTCTAAGCCATATTGCCCCCTCAGCCTTGGCCGATAGAAGCACGAGTACAAGCACGGAACGCCTGTGAATCCCATCATTAACGCGTATATTGTTCCATTTACCGCACAACCTGCATCGCATATTCATCACATTAATTCTTAATTAATACTCCAAGAACACCATGAAAAACATTCTAATTACCAGGGTGGCCCTGATTAACGAGCTCAGCAATTTGGCCAAAGGTGATGGCAGGGGCAAAAGGCGTGACCAAACAGTTCGCAGGATCGTCGCAGCAGTGGCACAGTCCGGTAGACCACGACCCCGCGCCACGATTATTAACCCCCGAGCCACATTATAATGTGATGACGAGTATGGCTGTCCGGTTGCAACGCCTAGGGTGCTGCAGGATACATCTTTAGTTATGCTACTCACTTGATTATATTTGCGCTTATTATTAGATATAATAGTATTTGCAAGATTATTATTAGCATGAATAATGAATTATACAAGTACATATATAAAGGAAATAGGATTAACTAATTAAGAGTACTATGATAGTACAAGTAGTTATAATTCAAGTTGCAAGGATATAGTTAGCTTTAAAAAACTTTTGCCATTTTTTTATTAATCGATTAAATGCAAGGTTGTTTGTGCAAACAAACGTGAGCGCTTTAATTAAGGCTTCGAAGTTAGTGTTGCACTCAAGTGTGGCATTGAAATTCAAAGTCTTAACGAGTAAGTTTACATCACACGCTCCTCGAAAGATTAATATGTTTTGATGTTGGTTGCAATTTTGAGTTTCTTTATTAACTTATATTAATCTGGAACCATAATTAAGAGATTAAGATAATGAGTTTGTGATAAATTGTGTTTTGATCTCAAGCGTGAATTCTAATTATTTGACTACTCAAATGATAATGGAGCCTTGGAAAGAAGTATGATGAAAGACCATAACATGTAAATTAGATGTAATGACCGACAAAAAATCATTGGCCAATATCACTCTAACCATAAGATTGTAATTAATTAAATTAATTATAATCAATTAAAGACCTCCTACATCTACGTGATTATCACTTTCTAATTTGAAAAAAATGACCACAAAGCATCAATTTTAGGTTGAATGCACAAAACAATATATCTTAACAAGGTGTAAAACAACACCAACTATTGCTTGGGTGCAGAGCATAACATAAATTTTACAAAACGTAGCTTGAAAACGTCACAATAGCTTGATATGAAATGAATCATGTACTTGTTCTATGGAGTATTTCCATCTCTGCTTTCAAAATAAACTTGAAAATTAGAATCAAAAATATACTTGACTAAACACATTTTATTATCTGACGAATCTAGTGACCATCATATGCCAATTGTAGATGGATTCTAGCGACTATCACCTTTCTAATTAATAAAATTGGTCGTATTAGCGTCACTTAAGTTGGTGCGCACAAAACTACACATCTTAACTATATACAAAATGCAACAACCAGGTATTTGCTACACATAAACTTTACAAAACATAGCACAAAAACAAAAATTCTAAGTGGTAACAGAACAGAGAGGGAGTACTTGGTATTATATTCAATATTCTTCTCCAGAGTTTTAAAAAAAGATCATTGATAGATGATTGTGTGGCTTTTGATTGGAAGAATTATTATACTGTTAAAGGGTGTTGTTGGTTCTTATGTGATGACATCCATTAGTGTAGTCTAACAATAGGCTGATCATTAAACCACAACTGATAAGTTATAAAGGACTGTACTCAGGCCCAACTCATATGTTCATATGAAGACGCATTTGCGGAATTTAAGTGGTGCAGTATCTTCCTGGACGGTGGTATCGTACATTTTTTCCCGTGTTGAAGAAGGGTTGGATGAATCCAACATGTTCCTGCCCAAGAAACTACACTGAGTAACAAAGCAAATAAGGAAAGTTTATGATTGGGGACAACAACTAACACGATGACATCTGCCTTAAACCCTAAAAATGGACCTTCTTCTCCTCGAAAGCCTGCAAAATAGCAAGAGTTACTGACCCGGGGTTGATCGGGAAAGCCCCTCCAATYTTTAAGTCYGCAAACTTATAAGATCTTACTAACCTACCCWTTTCAGGGGACGCTTTGTATGGGCATGTGGGGCCCATCTAATAGTTGTGCGGGGCCCACCTTATGCCACGTGGGATCCTGCTAAAGGGTAGATGTAGGAACGCAACCTTTTTTTTAACTTTTTCATAAATAATTATGAAATAGCGCGCACTCCTAGGTTTTTTTTATTAACGAAGTAATTGGGATATGGTTAGAGTATTATGGATATGATTAGGTTTTTTGTAGAGAGAAAGAGTGAAGTATGACAAACGATCATACTAACCAGCATTGTCACCATTATGGATATGATTAGGTTTTTGTAGATCGGCTTCATCAATGCCACCGCAAGTCCGCATCCACCACAACAATCCCTTTTATCACCTTCAACAACCACTCAAAATTTGAACTGTCGTCACCTCCCAAACAAACCCTAGCTTTTAAACCACTCCAATAAAACCAAGATGAACCACCACCACTTCGCAAATCAAAGCCCCATAAGCTTTCGAACCACCCCAATTCATAATCCCAACCATCGCCACAACTCAAACTAGAGCCTGGCCCGCAAGCCCGACTCGAAAAAGTGCAGGCCTCGGACATGAATTTTCGACCCGAATTTGGGACGGCCCGAGTCCAACCTGATTTGTTCGGTTTTTGTTCCGGGCTTTGGCAGTAGATTTTAAAGTGTTTTAGTTTAATTTGGGCCCAGATAAAAAAGATCTAAAAAAAGTTTATTACGTCCGCTCTAATATTTGGGGCTTTGGACAATGATTTTAGGCCTGGTCCGAGCTCGGTTAGCAGGCCCAAAATTCATGCCAAGCCACCCCGACCCATGATCACCTCTAACTCAAACTAAACCACAAAGGAAGTACTTTTTTCTTAAAAAAATGGCAAGTAACTATTTTATGTGTGAGTTCCTCTCTCTTTTTTAATTTGAGAAGCGAAATACTCCGTATGTTCTTTTAGACTTATCAGGACTTATATTTTCAACAAAAATTGATTGTTTAGAAGTAAAAATAAGTTAACGTATGAGAAATTCKATAAGTTTAAATAAGATAAAATAAGTCGTGTTTATAAGACCATTAACACCAATGAGCATTTTACATAATGCCCACCACTCTCTCTCCTACTTTCTCTCTCTTCCCACCCAACTTTTTCTCATATAAAACTTTCCTTCCACACCAATGGT
>SNQN01001377.1:30133-70033 GCA_008642245.1 Bassia scoparia
CTTTTCTTATTTCATTTTTTTTTACCTTCATTTTTCTAGGAGGTTTATGTGAATCTAGAGAAATGCTATATGGGTTAGTGGTTGGTTCCAACTCGTTCTTCACCTTTTTTGAGGACTTTCTAGCATTCTGCCCTAGAGTTTGTCCTTTTAGGTGTTTTTGTTACCAAAAAACAAAAAAAAAAAAAAAAAAAAAAAAAAAAAAAAAAAAAAAAAAAAAAAAAGGAAAAAAAAATGTTTGCAGTTTTCTATCTCAATCACTCTCCTCATCTACTCTCTCTGTCCCCTATTGTTCAGTAATAGATCTTTCTGCTCTAGTTGAGCTTGCACTGTACCGTCTTCCTATCTAAGTACTAGTCTGTATCAGTTAAGTGTACACTTCGTTTTCAAACATACCCCTCCACTTCCCTTCCTCTACTGTTGTACAGATATAAGCAGGATTGACTTGTGATCAGATTGCATAAATCATGGTCACAATACTTGATCATACCCCACTGATTATTATTAGTCACTCTATCCGCTGGGTCCTGGTGGCGTGTGTTGTCAGTCCGTGAAAGACCAGCGTCAACTAACTATGGCAACAGGCCTCTAGTACCTTGACTGGTAAACATTCCGGGACGACTGTTTGAGCCATCTGAAGACAGCAAGATTACCATCTGCAGGAGTGAGTGGCAAGAAGCAATTGGAGTCTATTGACGGTCGTTTCTTCGGATCCTATGCTAGAAAAAAAATGTTGTTTAAGCTTACCAAAAACATTTGTACATGTCTATAATAAATATCTACAATTCTCAATCTAACTACGTAACAGCATCTCCACACATAAACTCCACCCAGTCCACCTGGAGATTATTCTAAGTATCTATGAGAATCAAGTACGAATAATACAACAACAACCACATTGGTGAAGTAGGAGCAAATTGGCAGATCAAGGAAGACACACATTTGAATGTTAGGAACCAGCTACAAATTGCCTTAGAACAAGTCAATCCATACCGCAAGGCAAGAACAATTTTTAAGTGACGCCGTTATATTAAGTTACTGTTCCTTAAGAAATTAACTATTAAGGACAATGTCTTGACCTTTTTAGCCAGCTACACATGATAATATTTAATGAAGCAAGTGCCGCCCTTCCAAAGACCAAGTCATGAAAATTTACAAATTGTAGATGAGACTTTGTTTACGATGTACTTTTCCATTCGCACTCCAAACACGGCCATGCTATATTTCTCCACAAACAGCTGATAATTGGCCACTTTTTTGAGCGCAATGCCACAATAACATGTAGAAAATGGTGCACAGAAAACAGCTAAGTTGGATACTTGGACACCATGATCATGTTAGACATGGGTACATGAGTGCCGGGTAACATAGATTGTAACTTTTTAATGCGTAATCACACAAATGAACCATAACTTCTTAACGCGTTTTCCACTGATTTAGGGCACATCTTAATATCTTTATTTGTTAATGGCGTTTGTGGTATTCAAACCTAAAAGCGCTAAAATCAACTAAATACAGTATCAATGTTTAGGAAACGAAAGCACCAACTGGTTCAAAAGATAGGCTTGAGTAATTAACTGATGTACAAATTTCAAAGCAATTCCACCATTTGTTGATACTTAGATACTTGATCAAAGTTTTCAAAAGGTTTCAAACTAGTTTTTATTAGATATAAATCCAAACAAATTCAACATGTCCTTCTCTTCTCCACAAATATGTTATTCAATCACAGAATATGCAAAACATATTAAGTCATCTAGCTTAAAACGACTTCCAGCTTTAACTTTTCKGTATCATACATGATATATCACCGGAGCTTATTTAGTCAACCAAAACCCTAGTGATAGGATAACACCATGATGATTTCCCTCTAAAAGCTGATTTCAAAACTATGCTCTAAGCCTCTATCAAGTAATCAAGTATCAATGGCATGACATTTCTAGGAAAGTACAAGATGTTTAGTCACTACATAGTTGCTTCGTGATCAAGAAACCAAATTCAAATGGTTTTCTTTTCAATATAGACAATTTCTATCAGATCATTTCAAAGCCTTTTCAATCAAATTTTCTACAATCAGTTAAAAAAAAGCATGATAAATCTTACATATACATACTCTTAGAAGCTTACCGATATTGAGAAAAAAGTCCCCGTGATGCATATAGTCATATAGATGACATACAAACGCACAACAGATATAACATGTAGAGAAGAGAATATCACTATAAAGCACTGACCTGTTCCTGAAACATGGACTTGCGATTATTGATTGCTGAATTCAATTCCACAATATCATCAGCATGCTTAATTGCTTATCAACAGCCGTAATCAGCTCACAAAGTTGGGCTTCAAGTTCTTTAATCTTATTGTTAGAGTCAGCAAGCTCCGCAGTGTGCACACAAGTCCAAATAATTGCTGACTGTTCTTGGAAGCCTCAGGATCACAGACAATCCTTCAAAGATGATCGGCATGACTCAGCAAAAATCCGACTTCCATCCCAAGTATCTTGAAGGGCTTCAGTTTTTCATCCCATACAGCATGTTCATCATTGAAGTTATAAAGATCACAGCTTTTTATTGCAGCAGCAACATTGAGTCATTGACTGTTTCGAAAACATTTCCAGCTTCTGGGAAAGGATTACTGCTCTGCTCTTTAGGGAGATGGATTATGAAGCAATGCATTTTGGCGCAGCACATTTCGTTAGTAACTGCACTTGATATGTGAGAAGCTCAAAATCTTTTCTTGGCAGCTCATCAATCAATATAACCAAACTCCCAAAACTTTCGAATTCCGATACCATATTGGACAACAGAAGCAAAAAGGATGAGCCATGTCTGAGATTCTAAAGAAAGTTCAAAATTATATTTTCCGACATTTCTGCTTGCTGTGAAATCTGAAGATGTAAGAGGAAGTGCCTCTGTCCTTAACTGGAGCTATGCGAGCAGAAAAGCAATGGGTTTAATAGCCGGCTCAAAGCTTTTCAATTCTACACCTTGCAAAAATTGGGTAGAAGCCATCTTTTAAATCTATAGCATTTTTCCACATATAATCATACAGAGAAAACTAAAATAAAACTCTCAGCTGACTTGTCATTGCTACCTTGGCTAGCACAAATGCATCCTTTTCTACAGTTTTCTAATTACCTTTTTTATTATGTACACCTGCCCAAAAAAGACAAAGGAAATAGAAAAAACCCAAATTACAAATTAGCAAAGCAAATGCCCAGAAGTAAGTACAAATCGATTCAGAGAGAATTCTTTCACCTTCTTCAGAATAAACCATCACTTTGCCAAACTGAGCTGCTTCACACAGCACTGTCAGCTCAGGTTTAAGAATATAATTTCCAGTTTTACAAACCATTCCCTACTGTTAAGGCAATAGTAACTTACAAAAGACTAAAGTAAGGCAGGATTAAGCAGCTAGGTTCTTATAAAAATGTCCACAACTTCTCTCTGCATCCTCACAATCACATATTTARAATGACTGATCTTAGTCATGACAAATTACTGGTTTTGATCATGATAATCAACTTCCCAACCATTCTCTTCCGATTTAGAATTTACCTTGACAGGGTGCCCCTCAATGGCCTCAAGTACCCTTAAAAGCTCACAAATAGTCTAACAAGAATAGCAAAAAAATGATCCAATTACATGAATGATCTTCAGTAAAGGCTTGACTACCTCGCTGTGGTTCAYCAGAAAATAAGCTTTTCCCCCAATTTTTCACACCTACTATAGCAACATAGTTACAAAACCAGTCATCAACATTTCAAAAGAATTGGGCCGTTCTACGTTAGGCTACATCAAAATTGTGTCATGATCAGCGCTTGACTCTAACTTGAACCCAAGACGAGCACAAGGCAAAGTTCACCATACCCTCTATTCAGGTTACTACAAGGGCGTGCATTTACTATAAAAGGGTTCTAACACAACAATTACCTATCCTTTCTAGATCCACTTTCAGTCCTCTATTAAATACATTCTGACCCTATTCCTCATTCATCAAGTATAAATAAACACTCATAGCAAACTGTGAGTTTAGACAGAGCCAATGTTTTACATATTATGTAAATTACAAAGCAGCTAGACTCAATACCATACGTGACATTTGCAAATAAAATGGAGCATTGAATAACATGCCTGAAGGACTACCTTATATTTGGCAGGGTGTTTTACATGGAATACTGTYGCATCTCCTTCTAAGTTCTAACAGTTCTTTGGCAGTAGGGAATCCTTTCCACACAACACTTAATGCAGTCTATTAGCAAGACATTTCCCCTTGTATTGTTTACAATTTGAATTTTCCAACACGAAATAAGTATCTTTTGAGATATATACATCACGCAGAATATATGAGGGAGGCCCTGATAAAGCTCACTATCTTTCTTCCAATATTAGACTGAGTTACCATCTATGGACCATGGTACATGGAATAAGCTACACATATTTCACCTGAGTAAGAGCTCTGACATTTTCAGAAATATGTGTGTCTTTAGTCAAATTTACAAGTCCAAGTGTTCATACTTCATAGTTCATACCCATGCTAGAGTGGCAACCTTTCCTACATTGCTACACATGTGCATAAGTGAAATACAAATAAAAAGTCAATTGTCCTCCATATAACACAAACCAGCATCAAGAGAGAAGGGGGGAAAAAAGAGGCCTCATATAAGAATCATTGTAAGCTGCTAACCATCCCAAAACAACAAGAAATATAGTTAGTGAAGTTAGGATAATCTTCGACTAATATGAAGCGAAGATCTTCAGCTGGACGTATTATTGATGGTGTCCCCACGCCACAACCATCATTGGTWGTCTTGGATAAGTGATAAAATCATTGAACAACAAAGATAAGTTAATGAATTTCACTAACCTCTTGGGCTCTTGGCTTTGTAATATATACGAAGTACTTCGTATACAAACARTWATCTTATACAGTAATAAATCTAGGAGTATTAGAAGTTTGTCAAGAGATTGGTTTAAACCAACTATTACCAAAGGACAAAAGTTCATATATGGAATGGGTTTGAAATGTGTGAATGCTTTGTTTTTGCAAATACGAAAATTAAGGTGGGGCAAGCTAAGTGTGTTCGTGTATAAACTTTGATAGAAGTTTATCTATTATTGGTGAAAGGTTTGTATGGGTTAAGGTTTGTGAGATGATGGTGTGGCATTGCTTTAAAACCTTACTTCTCGAGTCATCAACGCAACAAATGGACAACTTCCCTAAATCATGGGCACGACCATACGATCATACCCTCTCAAAGTTTGTAGTCGAAGCCTTGCTCCTCTTTTAAAGTAACACATTCGGAGTTTATGGCACAAAAAAAAAAAATTAGAGCTAAAATTTCCCACTTTCACTCATGATTATCAACTACTCCCTCCGATCTTTAATAGTTGCTACATGCTGACAAATGACACTATTCACTTGTAAACTTTGACTTGCTTTAGGTATATTTTCCAAAGATATATTTTTTATAATTTTTTCATATTAACAAAAGAAGATATTATAATTTCAATTCATATCTCGAAAACTGTGAAAAACAAATGTAACAACTAATAAAAATCAGAGGGAGTATCGAATTTATCAATGATGTCTTAGCTTACTGAATAAGCTATATGGGCATATGGCCATGGCATTTGTAATATGTGCTCCCCTTAGTCCACTAGCCCCTTAGACTCATTCGAAATCCATAAGAAACTCATGATTATGAACAGAATTTTTGTGAATTTTGAATGAAAAGTTTACACATTCAAATAGAGATATTGGGTTGTCATTCTCCTTGTATACCTCATTATATTATCCATAATCATAAATCCACAATACACATTTTAATAATAAGAGAAATTCTGAATTTTAACATTCCAACACAACATCAAAACTCGAAATTATGGTACTGAAATCATATAATACTGAGTATCATAATTAATAATATATTGGACATTCTAAATTTGTTCGATTTCCAATGCATTACAGTTCACAGTCTTCACACCATACCATAATTTAACAATTTTGCATAAAATTGACGCAATTGGGCATAACATTCAAATATTACATTAGCCCAAAAAAATGTTTATAAAATCAGGAGTATGATAACTTGCCTTATTATAAGTCGAAGAAATTGACGCCATTTTCTTCAATTTTGTATGAGAGYTTTTCAATCCCTTCATTTCTTTTCTTCCTGCAAAATGCAAATTACTGTAAATTAATAACCTTTTACTTGACAGTAAAATTTAAAGAATGAAAGAATTTACACCGTTTTTTAGGGTTAGACGCTTAGAGCTCATCAAAATTAGCTTAGCAGAAAATTTTAGAAAATTTTGTATGGAGTAAGTAACTTCCAATTATTTGTCCAAAACTATTTACTTTTATTGGACAAAATTTTCAAAAAAATTAAAGACATTTTTTTAGTTGGAATTCAAAGTTTATTTTATTTTGATCTTCACAAAATAAGCTACAACTATTACAAGCTATAAATCTTATATTTCATCTGTTTCAAATACTCACTACACTAGAATAGAGAGATAGAAATAAAAAAATAACATAACTGCTAAATGCACTCAAAAATAAAAAGATAAAAAAAAACTAAAATTTAATTAAAAAAGGGTGACCATAACAGCTTCATAACCCTTCGATCCCTTCCCCTGCCCAACGTACAACAGAGACTCAGCCGCTCCTACCCAGTCGTCGTTGGCAGCCCGTACACCGTACCATCCGTATTCAAAGCGTACCAGAAGGGGGGAAGGGCAACCCAACTGATGAGAGTCTCGATACGAGCTACTGAAACAGAGGAATTGTACGCCTTACTCTGTTGCGAGTCGCTTAAYTTCAAGGCCAACCACAGTACCACACCCTTATTTATAATTAAGTTTACTTAATTATTGGCAGTTTTTTTTTGTTTTTTTGACGAGGGCAGTTTTTTTTTAGTGCATTTTTTAAAAATTGAGTGCATTTAGCAACACCCAAAAATAAAGGTGACTCATGTGAAAAGAGAGATGCAAAAAAAGTTTTGGTTAAAATTTAAAAAGGAAGTGTAGTGACCAGTGAGTAATGTGAAAGYAATTTCTATTCAATCAATCCAATGATATAGTTGTATGGGATTCCATAATTATATGTAACTTTTGTGTTAATTTAGAAGCACAAGAGTTGAAACAAAAGTTGCACATTGAGAGTAAGGGATGGTAAGAAATCTAAGACTATAAAATTAGTTTTAGGATCTGTTTACCTAAACTTATATTCAGTTCCARTCAGTTTCGTTCGATTATTAACCTAATTTTAATCTCTCTTCAAATATTTAATTCAATTGTTTCTAGTTGAAGTAAATGTAGCATTAAGAGTTAGAGAAAAACAGGGCAATGAAAGAAAAAAAAAACAAATAAAAACTACTCTCCATGGCACCCAAAATACATACTCCCTCAATATCATATTAACTGCAACAATTAGACATTTTTCCTCTCTACTTAATGTCAAATAGTTGCAGTTAATATGATACGAAAGGAGTATAAGCTAAGAATATTGAAAAGTTGGAAGATTAWAAGTGTGAAGAACAACGTTGAGTAGTCATAAGAGAACTCATTTAAGAAAATACCCTCATTATGACTGACAGGAGTGAGGGATAGCTTAATTGYTTAGAAGTAAAACTCTTCCAATTTCACGTGATCTTGAGATTAATTTTCATTCCCCACTTAGTGACTCTTTAAGCAAAAATAACTASTCATATTATTAGCTAGTTCTAACAGGTAAGTCTCATAGTTTAATCAGTGTTTCCTTCTGATAACTGAGATATATTTCATATACAAGCTTGTGTGCAAAGACTATATATATATCCATTACAAAAAACTGCAAATTAGATATAGTGATATTAATTGCTTTGGACGTGGACATACAAAAATGACTCCTTTTTCATTTTAGCTTGTGCTTCGCAAATGTGGATGGCTCTAGCAAGTTGATTCCTAGGACATGAAACATTATGTGCGGTTTCACCATGGAGCACTCACTTCTTCCTGAAACGCACGCTCATGATTCTTGATCTTCAACTTTAAGGCCTCGATGTGAGCATCATAGTGACAAAAAACCTTGCCAAGTTCATCAAGGAAAGCTTCAAGCTTCCTCACCTCAGCTTTAACACACTTAAGAGAGCTGAACGTTGGGTATTTAACTGCAAGTTCATGCAACTTTAAAAGGATTACATCGAGTTTCCTTACTTCATCTTTCGCACACCCACATTCACGACTAGCTTCAATATATTTATTCTTGTCTGCTGCACAATTCAAAGCAAGACTCTTTAGGCAGTGTAGACGATCTAGGAGGAAACTAACATTCATTCCAAGAGAGTCGTAGGTTTTCAAGGTTAGATCCCACGTATCACACTGCTGGAGAAAGGTAGAGAGCTCGCAACAGTCGCAAGTACTCAAGGCATTGGCTATGCTAACAGTGTTTAAGATGATTCTTTTGATGGCCSCAATGAATGTCTGAGAATTAAACCTGGGATTGACCCCTACGAACAAATTAGCATGGAGAAATGCATTCTGACTGAAGCAGAGTTCATAATAATCATGTAGGGCACAGTTAGGAAGCTCGTCAAATTGAAGCAACTTGTGCATGGCAGCTTGAAACTCTTCAAAGCTGGCGATATCACTGAAAAGTATCCCTCCTCGAAATGACATTGAACTTCCTTCATTATTAGATGTTAACCTCTTACAGTTTAGTTTGTAACTTTCTGCAATCCGATGAGCTTCACCTTTCTTATAGACGACTGGATAGTTGCTATCCCCCTTGCTTGTAACACATTTCTTACGATTTACTTCATTTCCAGAATTTGCTCTTATGATGTATACCTACAAGTAATGAACTCAAATATTAGAATTTCCAGAATTAGTCTAAAAATTATACTCCAACTTTGTAATTTTACATAATCAAACATAATCTAATGAAGTTGAATATTCAAGGAAAGAGTTCATATATGGCAAGTCAACAATTTTGAAACCCAGAGCATATTTGTGAGTTGTGACAGCAAAATAGCTCTTTTATAAACTATTATCACCGAGGTTGGCGAGACATACATACAAAAAGATCATTTTGTTCTCCAGCTGCTATTTAGGCTACTAATAAAGCCATAATATCTTTTTTGCATCACATAATTTGTACAAAATCTGTTACTTTTGTCTCCTTAAGCAGTCTTAATTACATACTGCGACACTTCAATGTTAAGGCGTAAACTATTTATCAAATTCTGTTAAGCTGTTGACTATACTGACTTTAACTGCAGTTGAATTTCTCAGCATAAATAGATAGAGATTCTATTTTTCACGACAAAATTGCATTCCAGTTTTCACGCATGATTTTCTGATTACGTTGAGAGTAAAAAGAGACAGAAAGCCAGAAACTTCTGTTGTCCACCTTATTCATAACCTAATAACCCTATTCCTCATCTGTCAAGGAAGGATTAGCACTCATAATTTGCTTAAAATGAGCTTCAATGTTGTTTACATCCATCAAAGCAGAAAACATTAATACCATACAAGACAGCAGCCAAAAAAATAGAGTACTGAAGAACATATACGAAGTATTATATATGCAGAACTAAAAGATTACCTTAAATTTTTCAGGCTGTACTAGCTGGAATACCATGGCATCTCCTTCTGACAGGTCTTCGGCAAGAGAAAATCCTCTCCACCCACCACTGAATGCAGTCTTTCTGGCAAGATATTTTACCCTGTACTGTTTACCATTTGGATCCTCCAATATGTAATAGGTATCTTGTTGTGGTAAAAACATCTTGCAGAAGGTATGAGGGAGCCCCTGGTGATGATGGATACAAAAATTAGCTGACAAATTGCACTATCTTGATCCAACCAAGCTCAGTTTTAGCCACCATCAAGATAAATTACATGGATTAAGTTACACATATCTAGCATGGGTAAGAGTCCTAGATCAGACCTCAGTCATTTTCGGAAATTTTTGCAATTCTTCGCGAAATTTAAAAATCCAAGCATTTATACTTCATACCCATGCTAGAGTGGCAACTTTTCCTTCACATGTGCGTAAGCGAATGAAATGTCCGAGCTAGAATCATAACAGCTAACCATCCAAAAACAACTGGCAACATGAGACCATAACAAATATTTCGTGAAGGTAGGATGATTTGTTTTTAAACTAAAGCGAAGCTCCTCAGCTTGACGTATTGTTGATTTATTCATGTTCTGCCTACAAATACAGTAAAATTATGTCAAAACGAGTAAGTTAGTAATCTAAGTGACAAAATCTTTGAAAAACAGAGTTATGTTCATGAAATATCACTAACCTCTTGGCTTCCCTTTGTTGATAATGTAAACCCTGTAAAGCATATAAAGATCCATTAATCTTGGACAGTTCTAGACATAGGACATGTAATACGCAAACCTCATGAAGCACCGATACAAAGAGTGGAATCGCAGGATCATTGAGATGCCAAATTAAGCGGAGAGAGACCAAAATGACTTGGTTGGAAGGAGTTACAAAAGATACGAAGCAAATGATCTCAGGGTGAATGAGGTTCTCGYTCAAAGGGGATAGAAGATGAAAACCTACYTGGATGACTAAATCTATACGGAATGATCACTTTTGGTTCATGTAGCGAACCCGCACTAAGGCTTTAGTCAATTTATTGCATGTATTAATAGAACGAAAATACACCCAAACAAAACAGCAAGCAAAACCGAGCTAATAGAACGAAAACCCTATYACATTACAGCAGCAAAGCAAACAAAGTAAACCAGAAATTCAAAAAATCACCAAGAATTAAATCAGCTCCTGTCTTCCTCCCCTACTGCATCACTGAGCAAGCAATGAAGCAAGAAGCAACCACCCTACTACTTATATTGCTGTAATAATTACGTTGTTGAGTACCAAATCAACCGAAATAAAGTGGGATTTCTTTTTTTATTAAAAAAAATCTCAAACTTTATCATCAGAACTCGAGTAAGATGTCGGAATTAGATAATAAAAAAAAACATTAAAAAATGCTCAAGGAATATTACTTCACAAATTTCCACACAATCACACACATTACTTCATACAATACCACGATTAAGCAACTCTTCCAAATGCAAGAACATATGCAACCGGAATTGCTAAAACTTTACTCAAAAAACAAGAACGACCCAAAAACAAATTCAAAATGTGAGTGAGATACCAACGACTGAAATGATCACCTTATTCAAAGAAAAAGACGATTTCTTCTTGAAGTTTCTAGAAATGGGCTTGAGATGTTCCTTCATTTCACACTGCTGCAAAAAATCAGAAGTAGAATATAATGATGGAAGAATTGATGGCATTTTTAGGGTATGAAAGCAACAGCAAGAATTAATTAATGGAGTTGTATACCTTGATATAAGTCGGATATTTGCAAATTGCAATTGTAAGCTCTGAATTACTCAGTGAGTAATTTGCATTAGGAGTTTTCTGCAAATCCTTGTAAGAATGTAGTGCACAAGTTTGTTTTTCGTCATCTTGTTGATTCTTGAGGGAAAAAAGGCTACTTGTAGTGTTGTGCTACATATCTATGACTCTATGAGTATGACACGCAATATACAAGCATGACTTGGTTCTTGAGTCTTGAGTCTTGACCCTTGAGATGAAATGATATTTGTGATCCACAAATACTAGTTGTAGGGCGTGTTCGGCAATGATAGCGTTGGAAGTAGCTTTTAGCGGTATAAGTAGCGGGTAACTTAAAAGCTAGTAAGTAGCGTTAGAAGTAGCCGGTAGCGGACGAAACTTAAATTGTCAATATGAGTGTTTGGCAGAAGTAGCGATAGTATTTATAATAGAAGAAAACTAATAACCAAGTAGCTTTTTATCCTAGCTTAAAAACTAAAAGCTAAAACGTTACTCCTACTAGCGTTTGAAAAAGGTAACGTATAACGCTAAAAGCTACTCAAAACGCTACCTTGCCGAACAGTAATAAAATTAACCGAGTAACTTTTTAATCTAGTTAAAACACTAAAAGTTACCTAAAAAAGCTACGCCGAACACGTCCGTAGTCCACATTTTATGAATAATTGGACCAAATTACCCTCAATGTTTTTATGGGGCGTTTGGTAGTTGGGAACGGGAGTTTAGGGACTTGGGGTTATAAGATGAGATTGAAAATGACAATTAATAAGTGAGAATAAATTATAGGAATTTTTCCCCATATACCCCTGACTTTGCCTAACAACCCATATACCCCCGTGTTTTTAGAAACGCCTCATATACCCTCCACATTAGAAAAAATAGCTCAAATACTCTTACTCTAACGGAAAAGTTAACACCGTTAATATTTTCTTGATTAACCCTTAGTTAGCTCATATTAGTAAAAAAAAAATAAAAAAACATAGTCAGCTTCATCTCTCCTCTCTTCATTCATAACACCACACATGACATACATCCTCAAAAGATTACTCACCACAAATTCATCATCTTCAAACCCTAATTTCACCAACTGGGCATGAACCTGCTTACCCAAATTCAAATTCCTCGACTTTCCGCATGATTTCAGCACAGAAGGGAAAGTAAACTGTTTGGCGACACAAAATCATCACGCAACAAAAGGGTGAAAATTGAGAGTGCCTCAACTGGGTCATCTTCAAAATCAGTAATTGCTCTGATAATTGTGTTGTAGGAGAAGATATTGGGTTCATTGGAGCGATAAAAGAGAAGACGTGCGTCATGGAGGTCGCGAAGAGTGAGAGCAGAGCAACTAATTAAGTCACCTGAAATAATGGGGTCGTGAATTTTGGCAGTCTTAATTAAATTGGCGTGAATTTGTTTGAATTGTAGGATTGATTTGTAGTTTGAAAAATCTGAGAAATTAGGAGAAACAGGAGTGATGGTGACATAGTTGGGAGATTTGAAGGCGTTGATGTTCTTTATAATAGCAACAGAGGTCACGCTCCTTTTTCCTCCTTCACTCTTACATTCTATCTTCCTCATTACTTTTTATTCCATTTCAGTTGCTCTGATTCTCATCATCTGTGATATGCAAAAGTGAATTTTCATTTACATGRTATCATCATTAGAGTACAATTCGATTGATACTGTTTGCTTTATTCTTCTCGTTTTGTAAGTTTTTCCTGTGTTTTGCCACGCCTACCACCTGTTCGATCAAATGTTCAACAGAATTCATTCCGAGTTSMGATGGATATTCTGTGTTCTAACTTATTAWTATGAAWTRTGATGCTTATTGTCYAATTTRTGTTTGAAGATGAATTATGTGTGACGTTTTCTATTTCCAACAGATTTGAATATTTCGGAAGRCGAAYCTCTTGAAATTTTGAAGGCTGCATCTGATAGCAGTAGATTAGAACATTCTGCTGGAAGGAATTTAAGGGTGATTAAGGTTAATAGATTAGTTATAGTTGTTTAATGGATGTTAAATTGAATTAGAGTTAACGATGTTAAAAACTTAACGGTTATTTGGCTCATTAAGGGTATTTGGGTTATTTTTTCTAATGTGGGGGTATATGAGGCGTTTCTAAAAACACAGGGGTATATGGGTTATTAGGCTTAAAGTCAGGGGTATATGGAGAAAAATCCCTAAATTATATTATTTCTTCCGTTTCACTTTAGTGCAAACTTTGTTTTAAGCACGCATTTCAAAGTAAAGATTTAATGGTGTAATAAACGAACAAATTAGATAAAATAATTTAAGACTAGTGGAGTAACATCTCCTCCGTAATATAATAAATTCATCAATTGTACCTTTTTGTTTTAATTTACTAATGAGTTAATGTAGATTATGAAAGAATTAGTGAGGTGTTAAAAAAAAAGGAAAGAAATTGGCAGGAAAAGACAACAAAAAATGGTAAGCAATTGGGACCATGATTCATTTTTTTCAATTAGTTTGTTAAAGCAATTTGGAACCACTTATCAAATAGAAAGTTGTACAATTGTTGCACTTTTTTGTTAAATCCAAAAATGACAATGTGAAATTTATTTCTTACGGAGGGAGTATAATATATTCTTGTTTGTGTTAAAATTATTCATCTTACACCCTTTAATTCTCTTTTTAAAAATGCGTGTCCAAAAAACGTTTCCTAACTGTGAAGTGAACGAATGAAGTATGTTTATTCGGAGTACCTTGTTTGGATAAATTTTAGTAGATAATCCTCAAACATATGCTCGATTTTAAAAATACAAATAACTAAATTACATTATTATTTTTAAGTTGTAATATATTTAATTTCTTTTACGAGAGTAATAATTTAATTTAAGGTTTTATTTTTGACAAAAATATTTTTTATAGTTATATATAAATTTTAAACTCAAAAGCATTTTATTAAGCTTCTTATGGTTTTTTTACGTTTATGGCATCTTTTTTTTTTTATACGAGAAAATAAAGATTTTCATTAATCTCTATTATATAAAGGGAAGGGGGAGGAAGATGGTGTCCCCTCTTAAAGACTGAATTACCTTAAGTGATGTAAAAGTCTTAAATGCCTTACTTAAAAATATGAATCTCTTTATTTTTGTAATTTATTATTATGCAATATATAAAGGTATATGATTAATATAAATTATTACATTGAATATTATCTCATAAAATAAGAAGAAAAGTTTAATTAATTAGAGTATGATTATTGAATTCGAAATAAAATTTATTAATTATTTTTAATTAACTGACTAAATTATTCCATGATACACTTAATTAATTAATTATATTTTGAAAAAAATATTGAATTAAATATCTAAAAAATTTTAATTCGAAATACATTAATTCTCATATAATATTATTATAACTATTTGTATGTTAGTTAAGTATCATAGTTGTATTAAAACCACACATAAATATATTTAAACTCTTTGGTCTATAAATTTATATAATGAAAGTAACATCAAAATATTATAATCATAATATCTCCTGTGCATAATTTGTTCTTTCATTGTAAATTGTTTAATATAAATTTTAAAATGACCGCACGCATCGCGTGCTTATAATTGCTAGTAAGAAATATACAAGAACATTACAATCAATAGGATTAAGTGATGTAAAATTGGAAATGTTTAAACTTACGATTAAATTATTAGTTAAAAAAATACAGTTAAACGGGACTGAGTTGAGTTAAATTGAATGGAGATAGAGCCGACACTGAAATTACGCTGAAATAACAACAGGTCCCAAAACCACCTACAACCGGGTCTTCTTTTTTGGACACATTACCGATTCCAATAAGTAACCTCCCTACAAACTTCCCAAATATGACCCCTACAAACACTTACTCCACAAGTTAAGAACATTGAAAATTTGAAAGATTAGGAGTGTGAAGGACAACGTTGAGTAGTCATATGAGTACTCTAAGAAACTACTCGTATTATTAGCTAGTTCTAACCAAAAAATAAAAAATAAAGTCTCATACTCTCATCACTGCCTACTTGAGTTACTTCTGATGAGAGTTGAGAAATATTTCATATACAAGCTTGTGTGCAAAAACTGCATATCCATTACAAAATCTAAAAATTAGATATAGTGATATAAATCGCATAGGACAAAGATATCGAAAATGACTCTTTTGTCATTGTAACTTGTAAGTAGTCTGTTCAAAAAATCAATTCTTTGCAGATGCGGCATGCGMATGGCTCTAGCAAGTTGTTTCCTGAGAGATGAAACATTATGCTCAGATTCACCACGAAGCACTCACTTCTTCCTGAAACMCACGCACTTGATTCTTGACCTTGAACTTTAAGGCCTCGATGTGAACATCATAGTGACAAAAGAACTTGCCTAGTTCATCAAGGAAAGCTTCAAGGTTCCTTACCTCAGCTATAACACACTCAAGAGAGCTGAACGTRGGGGATTTGACTGCATGTTCCTGCAACTTCGAAAGCATTACTTCGAGTTTCCTTACTTCAACTTTGGCACGCCCACGTTCACGARATGCTTCTATATATTTATTCTTGTCTGCAGCACAATTCATAGCAAGACTCTTTAGGTGGTGTAGACGATCAAGGAGGAAACTAACATTCATTCCAAGAGACTCATAGGCATTCAAGGTTAGATCCCACGTTTCATACTGCTGGAGAAAGAAAGAGAGCTCGCAAGTCCTCAAGGCATTGGCTATGCTAACAATGTCTAAGATGATTCTTTTGATGGCCCCAGTGACTGTCTGACTATTAAACCTGGGACTGACCCCTACGAACAAATTTGCATGAAGAAATGCATTCTGACTGCAACAGASTTCATAATAATCATGTACGGCACAATTAGGAAGCTCGTGGATTTGAAGCAACTCGTGCAAGGCAGCTTGYAACTCTTCAAAGCCAGTAATATTACTGAAAAGTATCCCACCTCGAAATGACAATGAACCTCCTTCGTGTTTAGATTTTAAACTCTGACTGTTCAGATTGTAGTTTTCTGCAATCTGATGAACTTCATCTTTCTCATAGACGATTGGACTGTTGCTTTCCGCCTTGCTTGAAACACATTTCTTATGATTTACTTCACTACCAGAATTTGCTCTTATGATGTATACCTATAAGCAATGAACAAAWTTTTTAGAATTTTCTCAAATTCATTGAAATTTTCTTATAGTCTCTTTCCTTGAAATTATACTTGTACTTCGTAAAACTAAAGAATCAAACATAATCTAATGAAGTTAAACATTCAATTAAAGAGTAAATATATGGCAAGTCAACAATTTTGAGAGCCAGAAGCCCAGAACATATCTGTGACAGCAAAATAGCTATTTTATAAACTATTACCGCCAAAAAGATCATTCTGTTCTCCAGCTGCTATTTAGGCTACTAACAAAGCCATAAGCCCATAACATCTTTTGTGCATCACATAATTTGTACTAAATCTTTTACTTTAGTCTCCTCAAGAAGTCTTTAGRTACTGTGAAACTTTGATGTTAAGGTGTATTCTGTTTATCAAATTCTATTGAGKTGTTGATTGTACTGATTTTAAAACTGCAGTTGAATTTCACAGCATAAATTGATTGAGATCCTATTGTTCACGACATATTTAATTTGTTTTCCAGTTTTCACGTATAATTTTCTGATTATGATGAAAGTACAAAGAGATTAACCCCTGTAGTCCTGTGCATCTTATTCATAACCTACTTACCTTATTCCTCATCCGTCAAYGAATGATTGAGTTAAAACTCATAATATGCTTACAATTAGCTTTGATGTTGCTTACATCATTAAAGCAGACGACATTAATACCATACAAGACACCAGTCAWATAAAAAAGAGTACTGAATAACATATACWGAATATACACAACTAAAAGATTACCTTAAATTTTTCAGGCTCTACTAGCTGGAATACCATGGCATCTCCTTCTGACAGGTCTTCAGCAATAGAAAATCCTCTCCACCCGCCGCTGAATGCAGCCCTTCCAGCAAGATATTTTACCCTGTATTGATTACCATTTGGATTTTCCAATATGTAATAAGTATCTTGTTGTGGTAAAAACATCTTGCAGAACGAGTTAGGGAGCCCCTGGTGATGATGGAAACAGAAATTAGCTCACAGATTGCACTATCTTGATTCTTCCAAGCTCAGTTTATGCCACCATCTACATAAATTCAGCTACACATCTAACATGGGTAAGAGTACTAGATCAGACTTCGGTCATTTTTTGGAAATTTTTGCTCGTCTTTCACCAAATTTAAAAGCCCAAGCGTTCATACTGCATACCCATGCTAGAGTGGCAACTTTTTCTTCACATTTGTTTAAGTGAATGAAATGTCCAAGCAAGAATCAWAATAGCTAACCATCCAAAAACCACTGGCAACATGGGACCATAACAAATCTTTCGTGAAGCTAGGATATTTTGTTTCTAAACTAAAGCGAAGCTCCTCAGCTTGACATACTGTTGATGAATTCATGTTTTGCCTACAAATATGGAAAAAATTATGTCAAAACAAGTGGTCTAAGTGACGAAATCTTTGAAAAACAGAGTTATGTTCATGAAATATCACTAACCTATTGGCTTCCCTTCGTCGATTATGTAAACCCTGCAAAACATACAAAGATCTATTAAACTTGTACAGTTCTAGACACAGGAACTCAAAATCTACAAAACTTCTAGACTCATGTGGTACCTGATACTAGATCATAACAACGTAAATAAAGAATTTGTATGTATTTTTTGCTAGGAAAAAAGAAAGTCATGAAAAACTTTAAGAAGTTATCCACAAGAAAGTTGGTGTTGCATACATCGCAAGCAAACCAAGGGAAAATTGACCGCTTTGGTTTGTACATGTAAGACACGCACCTCATGGAGCAGCACCAGTACAAAGAGCGGAAGATTAGGAATTTAGGATCATTGACATCTCAAACGTGGTAAAAGGAGAGAGAAAACGACTTGGTTGAAAGGAGTTATTTAGAACAGATATGAAACAAGTTCTTGATCATAGGGGATAGAGGAGGATAATCACTTTCGATTCACGTAGCCGACCCCTACTATGAAACTAAGGCCGTGGTTGATTGATTGAATGTATTAATAGAACCAAAATACACCCAAACAAACAGCAAGCAAAACCGAGCTAATTTGACAGTCACAACCTWGCTCCAAACCAAATAAAAACAAAGAAAATTTAACTCCATAACATTACAGCAGAAAGCAAACAAAGGAAACCAAATATTCACAAAGAATTAAATCAGCTCCTATCTTCCTCCCCTACTGCATCAGTGAGCAATATGTGGCTTTCTTGGCTTTTCATCCCACCTAAATTTGATATCTTTCTATATTTTTTTTCTAAACTATTGATTACTGTAATAATTACAGTGGGATTTTCATTTTTTATTTTTAAAAATAAAAAAAATCTCAACTTTTATTTTTATTTTTTATTTTTCTAGTAACAAAAACATTAAAGAATGCTCAAGACATATTAAATCCATACTTTTCCACTTCCACAATCACACACATTACTATTGATTATTTACATGCAATCGGAATTACTAAAAGTTTACTCGAAACAAAGAAAGAAAAGAAATTTTGAGTGAGATACCAAGAACTGAAATGATCACCTTATTCAAAGAAAAAGAAGATTTCTTCTTGAAGCTTCTAGAAGTGATCTTGAGCTCGTTCATTTCACACTGCTGCATATAAAATTTTCAAGCGCAAAAATTCAGCAGCAAAATCTAATGATGGAAGAATTGATGACATTTTTAGGGCACGAAAGAAAGAACAGGAATTAATTAATGGAGTATACCTTGATATAAGTCGCAAATTTGCACTCAAACTCAAATGGTATACAAGTAGTAAATTTGCAGTTGAGCAGGGGACGTAATTGTAAGCTCTGAATTACTCAGTGAGTGATTTGCATTTGGTGTTTCCCATTCTTCCTGTAAATCCCTGCAAGAATGTAGTACAGTACATTGTTTTTGTTCATCTTGATTCTTGAGGAAAAGATAAACGTATCTTATGTCAAATCGTTGCAGTTATTACATTGCGGGAGAGTACGAGACATGAATATAACAAGCAATCAAAGTACTACAAGTATGATTTGGTTCAAATGATATTCATAATCCACAAATGCTAATTGTAATTCACACTTTATGGAAAATTGGACTAATTGTCCTCATTACCTTAATTTTTAAAGATTTTTTTATTGTCAATGTTTAAACATGCGCGTGAATCATGGTCCAAGCGTACACTGAATTAGGAGCTTGGACTAGGGCTTTTCAAATCGAATAATCCAATTCGAAAATTTGGATATCCGACCTCAAAGTCACTAACCAATGCCCCAAGCCCCCAACCAACTACTCCAAATACCAATTTATATGCTTTATTCAACGAAATTTGTTTATATGTACTGATAGAATTAGTTACGGATTCTAAAATCCGTCCCTAATTTAGCTACGGAAACTAAAATCCGTCACTAATTTAGGGACGAATTTTAGAATCCGTAGCTAAATTAGGGACGGATTTTAGAATCCGTAGCTAAATTTATGATTTTTCTTATACGTTGTGTAATGGTTAAGGAAGTAGGGAAATTAGGGACGGAATTCAAATCCGTCCCTAATTAAGGGAAGGATTTTCTGAAATTCATCCCTAATTTAGGGACAAATATCCATCCATAAGATACGCGCTACAATTCCGATCAGTTTGATATATTATGGGCCTCATTCGGACACCCGTAGAGAAAGTTATGGACAAAAAACCGCAACCTGCACATTTAGGGACGGATTTTAATTTTCCGTCTCTACTTTAGGGACGGATTTTAATTTTCCGTTCCTAATTTTGAGACGGAAAATTAAAATCCGTCTCTAATTTAGGGACGGAAAATTAAAATCCGATCCAGCCCTAAATTTCTCACTCTTTTTCCCTCAAACAATATTATAAATTTAGGGACGGATTTATGAATTCGTCGCTAATTAGGGACAGATTTTTTATCCGTTCCTAATTTGAATCCGTCCCTAAACATCCGTCGCTATACTAGCTTTTTTTGTAGTGTTTTTTGGATCGAGTAAATATCGATACAAAAATTTTCGGATATCCGATTCAAAATATTCGAACTACAAATTTTCCGATTCGAAATTTTCAAATATTCAGAATTTCAGATCGGATTGGCCGGATCACGAATATCTGAAATATATTTTTAACTAATTTTCCTTTATTTTCCATATTACTTAAATAAAAGAAACGGATATTTCGAATATCCGAAAGTTAGAGGTGATCATTATAAGCCCGGCTCGCCGGTCCGGTCCAACCCGCCCGAAAAAAGTGAGGGTTCGGGAAACCAAAAATATTCAATTTTAGTTGAAAAACCCGTCRCGGCCCGGCTCGCAAATTGACCCGCAAAACTCGCTCTTTTTGGGTGGGTTTGGGCAAGACTTTTTATATACAAGCTCGGCCCCGCCCGACCCGCCCATTTGATCACCTCTACTGAAAGTGCAAAAAATCCAATCTGAAAATTGTGGGATATCCGACCCGAAATACTCGAAACCTTAAAAATCGGATCGAATATCCGAATTTTCGAATCGAATCGTTCGAATCCTGGATCGGGTTATTCGGATCAGATATTTATGAATACCCCTATCTAGACCATAGGCCAATCGTAATTTGAAGAAGCGAACAGTTAAGGCCCTGTTCGGTATCGTTTTTTGTTTTCAATTTTCAATTTTATTTCTTTGAAAATAAAAAACCAAAAACAGAAAACCAGAAAAATTGGTATGAACTTATTAGTTGTGAGTTTTCAAAATTATCATATTTCCAAAAGGTCTAAATAATTTTAATGTTTTAATGATATATTGTATTTCACATCACTTTTAAGAAAAAAAATCAAAAAAAAAAAACGACAACAATACAAATTGGGCAAAACAAATAAAATAAAGGAAATTTTGTGAACGCCCACCGTTTAGAAGGGCATTTTTTTTACAAAACTTTTTTTTTTTTGCCTAAAGTGTAGCCACTAAAACGAAACGGAGAAATTATAAAAGTTTTATAGTATTGAGATGAGATGGTCAATATCATTTCGAAATGGTATCCACAATTACAAATATAATGTCATATTATTTTATATTCTTTTTCATTGTAGGGCCTATGATGTTTAACAAAGACCTAAACATTATAAAAATATTTCTAAGGGGCAACTCACTGGTGTTTGCACCTGTGTGGTGATAACTGATGGTGCTTAGAAGGCTAAAGATTTGTTGTGGAAAYCAGTGGTGGGTTTGGTCGTGAAGCAGGATGGTCTTACAAGACTGTTGAAGGGTACAAGAATATGGGCTTTCGACGCTACTCAAGTTGAGTTCCTTGCTATTTTATTGGCTTTAAGAGAGTCTAGGGTTATCTCCATGGAAGTGGAGGTTTGGACTGATTGTCAGACCATGATCGATTGCTTACAGGATGAAGAGAAGGCGCCTTTGGTTTGCCGTAATATCCTATTTGATATATTTGATATTTGTAATTCTTTTTCGTATGTTATGATTCGTAAGGTTAATAGGAACTTAGTTAATGAAGCCCATGTACTAGCAACTTGTGCGGGAAAAAGGCCTTAACTTTGTTTGGTTGTTTGTTGCTACTTCTAAAAAAAAAATATTTCTAAAAAGATTTTGACCATATGATGTTCTAAATTTATCAACTCTCGAACAAGCTTCATGTTTCATGAACCAAAAACATTTCTGAAACACACACATATACATACTTATTATATATAGTTATATACCGCCCAGAGTACTTGACACACATACATGTCCTGGGGGACAAAATTGGTACAATACAACAGAGATTACAAGTTATAAGACTATAACTACCCTAGGCAAGCTAAGGATGACACAACCAAAACGAGAATAATGGCTCCGAAACATTTCTCGAAGTACCTATCCAAAAAAAACCCAAAAACTAGCCTACATATTGCACAAACGGGAAGTGATATTGACACTCATCTATGTAAGAGGAGCATAGTATACTATACTCTTTGCTCTCATATATAGTCATAGTAAGAATGCCTTCAGCAAATAAATATAGGAGTATCTTTATCGATTCCCTGCACAAACTATACAAAGGTTACATAATAGGCCAGGATGCACCAGTAGACAGAAGTAGTTCTAAACTCATAATATCAGGATGATATTGGCATCACCAAGATGCACTCAGTACTTCTCTCATTTGTTACTAATGGGAGTTATCACCATGGGACTTGTACCTGTTCCTGATACTCGAGCTCATGATTTTCGATCTTTGATTTCAGATCTGAGATATCAYCAGCATYTTTACTCTGAACCTTCTTCATTTTAGAGAGTCTAGCCTTAAYACTCCTGATCTCTTCTTTCGCCACAACATGCTCAGAGCATAGATCCAAACATTTTTGCCTCAAAGTGGCTACCTCTGAATCATGTGCAATTGTTTTAAGACAGTGCAAACGATCACGCAAAAAACCAACATTCATCCCAAGAAGTTCAAGGGATTGCAAAGCCTTCCCCCACGCTTCAGATTCATCCATAAAACTTGGAAGCTCACACTCTTTTAATGAATCGYCAATGGTGACTGTTTCCATAATGACTCCACTGATTAATATGTGGTTCATCCCTGTCGGAAGACTGTCATGTAGGAATGCATTCTGACTGCAACAAAGTTTGTAATAACTTTTCTTGATTTGTCGAGGGAGCTCAAATTCTTTAAGCAAGTCTCTGATTACAATGCAAAAGTCATCGAATGTCATCTCAACGACATTAGAAGTTAGGCTTTCTTCCTTGTTGTTCAAACAATAAGCAACCATAGATGGATATTTGGTACTAGTATTGCCTTCTGTATTGTCTGGTGTATGCATAGTTGTATGTTCAACTTCAGCTAATTCTTTACCTTTGCTTGATTTTGTAAGCACACCTAAACATAAAGTTGTCAAACTGAAATCGATCATCTGAAAGGTAGGGACTTAAAATAGRAGTATAGCACTATGCATTTCCTATGTATCAAATTAAACGCAGCAAACCAAATTTTACGCATTTCGAGGTTGAGATTTGATAATGTAAACAAGCAAATTATTCAAATTAATTTTAACACAATGAAGAATMAGATTATAACTTTATTGTGTAGAAATTATTTTGATTAATTCGCTCATTTACATTGTTAAATCTCAATCTCGAAATGTGTGAAATTTAGTTTGTTGCGTTTAATTTGATACGGAGGAAGTATATATAGGTAATCTAAAAGCCGGGATAGCAAACCTACCAATATCATTTTGTTTRACAGGTTTATCCAATTTCAACAGAAAGAGAGCTCCATCCACTCCGGCCAAGTCGTTTTCTCTTATTATGTAGACCTACAAAAGATCAACATAATGCATAGTTTATAAAGCTTATAAGTGGATATGAATATACGTTTTCATTCTCATGATTAATTTGTTTGAATCTGAACTGTCACTTTAGTTGCTAGATATAATCATATAATAGCCTGGTGGGCGTTGGGTCGCATGGTATGTTACTATCATGAGCTAATCAATTTACTGTCAATTGTTTCATAGTGGAAACCCAACACGGGCCTCCTATCTATGGAAGACTTGTGCTGCTCGCTTTCTTCCCCATTCCTAATAAATGGTAACAAAGCCAGTGACACACCTGACATTCTGCCTAGTTAAGGCCTTCTAGTAAGCATTACTTCTCAAGGGTTTTATGATCGCCAACAACTYTATATTTAACTCTTTTGTGTGTCGTGCCAATACATTGGAGGAAAACTCATTATGAGGTTTGTTTAATAGCCCTCCTCATTTCTCAGTTCTCACTCTATGCAAAGCTCTTAAGGTATAGCAACTTAGAAAGCATCAGAACACATACCAAACAGAAGACTCGAGTGAGATAAACATTTCGACAAATTACCTTGAATTTAGTGGTTGATAGCAGATGAAACACAAGAACATCTCCCATTAACAATCTTTCAGAAAGAGCAAACCCCCTCCACCCACCACTCAGCCCTCTCTTACATGCAAGATATTTCGCTTCACATGATTTCTTACTTTGAGTTTCCAACGTTAGGAAAATATCTTTCTTCGGTAGATACTTCTGACAGAATGGGGCAGGAAGTCCCTATACTCAAAAGAATTGGAACSCTTAATAGGCAAAACCTTAAGAAATGTAGCAAATATACGCAAATGCAGAAATGTTCAGATAACAGAAACATACTAACCAGCCAGAAACCACCGGTAACATGTGACTTGAGCATATGTTTAACAAAACTCGGATATCTTGAATCCAACTTTGACTGGAGCTCTTCAGCCCGAATAACAACTGAAGACTCATGTTTTCCATTGGAATTGTCCAYATCATTTAGCTTAAATCTGCATGAAATGGCAATTTACACGACGTTACAAGTTCCACAGTAACAAATTCAAAAGAGAAGTAATAATGATCAATTACAGATATATGCAGATTTATTTTGAACAACCTTTTTGGTTTTCTTAGTAGATCACGTAACACCTGAAAAGTACACGATCATAGCTTGTGTTGTAAGAAATTGGTGACCAATTAATAAGATATTATGAGCATCACTTAATTACCTAAAATATGATTGACCCAAATGGATGGAAATTTTAACAAAGTCACTTGCTAAAGTACAAGAGAGACAACCAAGTATATGTAGTTGATGAGGTCTTCTCTCGTATTATACATACCCAAAAGCGGTTGATGTTAATGCTTAAAACGTCAAGCAAGAGATAGTGTATGCTATGGATGTTAATGTTCAAAATCAACATTAGAGCACCTACAATGCATGTTTGATCGGCGGTAAAAGTATTTGAAAGGGCCTACTCTAGCTCACCTCCATTTCAAAAAAGCCTRTAAGCTCTTGCTTAAACATTTTAACGGCTGAAATGATATAGGTAAGGGTTTTCAAAGGAAATTTTACRTTACCATGGCAATATCATATGGAAACAATCAATATCCTAACTCCTAAGCACTATTTTGAGTATTTGGCCCTATTCTTTTGAAATAAACTAGATTAGATACAAATGAAATTAACTTAAATAAAAAAAGGGCAAATGGAACTCAACAAAGCCGCAAACAGTAATTGTTACTCATTAATCATAGAGTACCAACTACCAAACAACGAAAAATAAAAATAAAAAATAGTTGAAAGCTTTTCCTACATTAAGAATTAAGAATTTATATACGAAACCATGTTTTTTGGAAGAAAATAATTAACACCAAAGCCACTAGTTAGCCCAAAAAGCGTCTGCGTATTGTTTGAACTATTCTTGGTGAGGGGTTTGTTATGGGAGGGGTTTGTGTGAGGTTGATCCCTTATCCTAAAAAGTGTCTGGTTGCACCAAGTAAGGTACGGGACAAAAATGAACGAATATGGGTTAAATAATTGTCGCAACAATTTACATTTTTCCTCCCTACTTTATGTTAACTCGTTGTGAAAATTATGTTATGGAGGGAGTATGTGACAATGGAACAACACATGCATTAAGAGAAGTACCAGACTACCAGTAACTACCCATGCTACGGCGAAAACTATGATCATATGGATTCATACCAATAAAATCTCTAGTGATTGCATGTCCTTGTAACTCCTTCGATCTTCCAAAATACAGACCAAATTGTTCAAAGTACTTAACAGAATTCAAAAGGGAAGTTTGCAACTAAACAAAAAAGAAGGTTGAATTATAGACAGTGTTAATATATAATAGCATGCATGAGGCAGCAGCAGAGCAGAGATTAGAAAATTTATTGGGGGATTAAGCGATACTATAATAACTTAATAATGTAATAAACAACTTACAACATCAGAAGAATCGGAAGATTCAGAAGTTGAGCACTTTCTCTTGCTCCCCTTCATCAACTCCTTGCTTTGATCCTACAAAATAAAAGAGAATTACACACTAATAAATGAGTGATACTAAAGTAATGTAGTAGTACCAACAATCATTATAAATCCGAGTTGAGAAACAGAGAAAGACATGCCGAAAATTTGGAATTTGGAACAGCAACAGACATTCCTGAGCTTCCTGAGCGAGAGTTGATCATCTTAATTAGTTGGGAAGGCGGTGGCTGGTGGAGGCCTGGAGGGGCTGRGCATAGCTTATTATATAGTAAATGTATAATGGGACCGACCCTATTCTCGACAACTTATTTAGATATAGATTCACTTCACTAAAAATAAGTTTAGTTCAATTTAAATAATCATTGTTACAAATTATTTTTCATTCTTTTTAAGGGACAGGTTTAAAGTTGTAAATGAACAACTTAATTAAAATAATATTATGAATAGTAACATAACTAGAAGATAGAAGGAAAAAAAAAAACCCATGCGGTTTTTGCATAATTGTGAAGATTGAGGGTTTGTGTACAAAAGATCACACTGCGATTTTTGCATAATTCTTCTAGTGTCTTGCATTGCAAAGGGGCTAAGGACTAACATGCAAAGTGGAAGGGGGGGACTACGATGATGATTATACAGTGGCGTGGGCTGTGTTGTGGTCAGTGGTCACTCTCCTAGGATCATCCGAGCCTCCAAGGCATACGTATAATGCATTACATTTACCAAACACTTTTTATAATTTTAATGTTGATCCTTTGTCACCTCTCCGTGGAATGCTTACAAGCTTAGGGACGTCAAATGTAAAATGCCAATTCTGATCTTTCATACRGTGTATTTATACACACACCAATTAAATACTTACACACTTGCATGCATATATATACATACTTATATACACCATACATATACTTGCAAAGTTGCATACACTCTGACACGTACATGGTACACATATATGTCCCTAGGGACAAAATTGGAACAATACAACAGAGATTATAATATAGCTACCCTATGCAAGATAAGGATGACCTAACCAAATCGAGAATGGGTCTAAAACATTTCTGAAAGTACCTATACGAAAGACCAAAAAAAAAATCATTAAAAATCCACAAACCAACCTACATATTGCACAAACGGGAAATGATATTGACACTCCTATATGTAAGAAGAGCGAATAGAATACTCAATAGACTCTTTGCTCTCATAATAAGAATGCCTTTAGCAAATATAGGAGTATCTTTATCAAATCTATGCACAAGCTATACAAAGATTACATAATAGGCCAGGATGCATCTAAAGTACTTCTAAACTCATAAAACCAGGATGGTTTTGGCATCACTAAGATGCACTCACTACTCTTATTTGCTACTAAAGGGGGTGATCACCATGGGACTTGTACTTGTTCCTGATACTTGAGCTCATGATTTTCGATCTTTGATTTCAGATCTGCAATATCAGCAGTACGCTTACTCTGTACCTTCTTCATTTTAGAGAGWCTAGCCTTGAGACTCCTGATCTCTTCTTCCGCCACAGCATGCTCAGCTTAGAGGATAGATCCAAACATTTTTTCCTGAAAGTGGCTACCTCTGGGCATGTGCAATTGTTCTAAGACAGTGCAAACGATCACGCAAAAAACCAACATTCATCCCAAGATGTTCAAGGGATTGCAAAGCCTTCCCCCACGTTTCAGATTCATCCATAAAAGTTGAAAATTCGCACTCTTTTAATGAATCAGCAATGGTTATTGTTTCCATAATGACCCCACTAATTAATATGTGGTTCATCCCTGTCGGAAGACTGGCATGTAATAATGCATTCTGGCTGCAACAAAGTTTGTAATAATTTTTCTTGATTTGTTGAGGTAGTTCAAAGTCTTTAAGCAAGTTGCTTATTACAATGCAAAAGTCATCAAATGTCATATCAACAACATTAGAAGTTAGGCTTGCTTCTTTGTTCTTCAAACAATAAGCAACCATAGATGGATATTTGGTACTAGTATTGCCTTTTGTATTGTCAGGTGTATGCATAGTTGTATATTCAACTTCAGCTAATTCTTTAACTTTGCTGGATTTTGTATGCATACCTAACATAAAGTTGTCAAGCTAAAATCATCAGAGATGTAGGGATTTAAAATAGCACTATGATATAGGTAAACAAAGCCAGSAAAATAAACCAACCAAGATCATTTTGTTTCACAGGTGTATCCAATTTCATCAGAAAGAGAGCTCCATCCACTTCGGCCAAGTCATTTTCTCTTACTACGTAGACCTACAACAAAAACATAATGTATAGACTATAGAGCTTATAAGTGGAATGAATAGCAAAACAGATAGCCATCAGACAGAATCGCGCGTAAGAAACTGCCTAGGAGATGGTTTGACATAATGACATGTATTTGATCTATAGACTATATATAGTCCTAAAATTTGGATCGATCTTGTTTAGCTTCTTCCTCAGATAGAGCCACAAAACTTTGAATTTTAGAAGATTCGTGTAACTCCAAATGCTGATCAGTGATCATGTGAATTGAAGCCTTTTTTATTTACAAGGTTATGGCGAACCAATCCAAACAAACTTGGGTAGAATGAAATTTGAAGTGTTTGTCAACCACACATTATTGATAAGAATCCCTAGTTAAAATAGCTGGTTGGAGTTGGGGTGGCAYGGCAGCAGGAGTGCATGTATAGTCGTCAAGAAACATCAATTTACTGCCAATTGGTCTATAATGGAAACCCATTAAATATGGGCCTGCTTTAGGAGGCTCGAGCTGCTCGCTTTATTCTCCATTCCTAATAAATGGGTTTTCAAATGTCACATCCAACTATTTAAGGCTTTCTAGTCATTTAAAGCATTACTTCTCATGGTTTTTCACAAGTTCATACCCATTGTGATCTCGGACAACTGATAAATCAGACCCACTTGTGACTTGTGTGTTGTGCCAATTTTTTGGAGGAGGAAAATAGAAAAATCATTGTGAGATTTGTTTATTAGGCAGCCTCATCTCTCCTTCATTCTAATTTCTAAGCAAAGCAGTCCAAGTACAGCAACTTAGCAAGCAACAAAATACATTCTTCGTATGAAAGACATGACTTCATGTAATATAAGTCTTTCACAAAATTACCTTGAATTTGTTGGTTGATAACAGATGAAATACAAGAACATCTCCCATTAACAATCCTTCAGAAAGAGKAAATCCCTTCCATCCGCCACTCAACCCCACCTTTCTCGGAAGATATTTAACTTTATACAAGTTCTTACTTTGAGTTTCCAACGTCATGAAAATGTCTTTCTGCTGTAAGTACTCCTCGCAAAATCATGTAGGAAGTCCCTATACTCAAAAAATTTATAAAGCTAAAAGGCCAAATCCTTGAATAGCAATACCCAAATGAAAAATGTTTACATATCAGAGTAATATTAACCAACCAGAAACAACCGGTAACATGTGACCTAACCATTTTTTTAACGAAGCTTGGATGTCTCGAATCCAATTTGGATTGGAGCTCTTCGGCTTGAACAACAACTGCAAGCTTAAATTTTCCATTGGAATTTTCCTGACCATTTAGCCTACATCTGCATGAAAAAACAAACTACAATGTCACAAGTTGCACACAGATGCAAGAGAGAACTAATTATCAATTACAAATATATGCAACTTTATTTTGAATGACCTTTTTGGTTCTCTCCGATGATGTCGTAACCCCTGAAAAAAAACAATCACCGGCTTGTGTAGTAAGAAATTGGTAATAACTAGATAAGATGTTTCAAATATTATCAACGTCACTTACAGAAAACATGATTGACCCAAAGGCTTGCAATGTTAACAAAGTTGTGTGCTAAGCTAAAAGAAAGACAGCCAACCACCAACACCCCCCTCCTCCTCAAAAGCCTCTAAGCTCTTGCTTAAACATTTTAACAGCTGAAAAGATGTGTGAAGATTTTCAAAGGAAATGTTACTTCGCCATAGCAATTCAATACTGCATGCTGGTAGAGGCCCCATTTTTGGGTACTGTTCTTTGCACTCAGTATATTAAGTGGTAACAAAGAGACGGTGGAGCTGATTAATTGCAACACTGATGATGGTTGCATCAGTAATATACACTTTGTATCAATTCATGATGCAGATGAGAAGTGATGAAGGGATTTGGAGCAGTGGCTTCAACCTCACCTTTGATCCTTGTGGTTAGAGGTTTGAATCCTCATGCCCCCTCCCCAATTGTAAATGTACCCCGCCTTTAAAAGCTTTCCCTACATCAACAATTTCTCTATCAAACCCCCTTTAAGAGTGACAATTTTTGTTTGGTAGAGAATTATCATCAAAGTCACTAGTGTCTGGTTGCACCAAGTCCGGTACAGAGACAAAAACGAATACGGGTACAAGACTACAAACTGCAAATTTAAACAATAATTAACAATGCAACTACACATACTGCGGTCAATTGAAGTAACTTATGCTACGGCAAAAACTATGATCATATCAATAAAATCTAATGATTGCATGCATGCTCCTCCGATCTTCCACTATAAACCAAATTGTTCAAAGTACTAATTATCAGCAATGCCACTAATTATCCCAAAAAGTGTCCGGTTGCACCAAATCGGGTACGAGACGAATCGAGTCAGGACTGCGATCAAATGAAGTAACCTATGCTACGGCAGAAACTATGATCATATCAATAAAATCTAATGATTGCATGCATGTCCTTGATTGTAAATCCTCCGATGTTCCACTATAAACCAAATTGTTGGAAGTACTATATAAATTGACACAGAATTCAAAAGGGAAAATTACAACTAGGCAACAATTCCAACAAACATAGTTGAATAATAAACACTGCAACTTTTACGGTCCGGCATTAATATATATTAGCAGCAYCAGCAGAAGAGATTAAAAAATAAAGTAGGGGATTAASAGATGATATACTTGTTATTATAATAACTTACAAGATRAGAAGAATCAGAAGACGATTCAGAAGTTGAGCACTTTCTCTTGTTCTTCATCAACTCCTTACTTTGAAGTTTGATCCTACAAAAGAGAATTACACAACTAAATGAGTGAAATTAATCGAATTAGTGCTACCAAACTAATGTAGCAGAGAGAAAGACATCAGAGTAAAGTATTTGGATTTAGGAGAGAGAAAGACATGCCTAACATTTCTCAATTCTGAGCGAGAGTTGATCATGTCACTTAAGCTGGGATAGTGGGTAAATGTGGAAATTTTGCTAAGGCGGTGGAGGGAGGGGGCTTTGTATAGCTTACTACTTTTGTACTGTTAGGTGTTCCCACCGTCTTTAGCCAATGAATTAATCCCCGCGGGAGTTTATATGGGCGTCGATGAGCAACATTCCTTCCGGTTAGAATTTTTTCCTTTCCCAAGGCTCGAATTCGAGACCTTGGTTAAGAAGCTTGYGGTCCTTAACCACTTAAGTCAACTCTAATTGATTGTATAGCTTACTAATTACTAGCAAGGGACTTTCGTGTAGTTTAGATCGTCTAAATTTTTCTTATATGTTTTTTTTATACTTGTAATTACTTTTTGTTATTAATATGTTTATGATTAAATTTGAACTTTTTTATCTGGTCTGATTTAATTTGTAAAWWTTTTTGAAAAATGATATATTTATAACTCTTAGAGTTATGTATCACATGATTAAATTAGAAATAAAATAAAAATAAAGTTAAACATTTATTACTTAGATTAATGTGTACTTTTGCTTTGTTTCTCAAATTGATTCTCAAAAACCTTTAAAACTACATATAAAGTTGTCCAAAAAAATTAGTAAGTAATCGGGTGCTTAATAAATTGAAATTAACCTAGCTTTTGTTGAAAGGCATTCAATTACATTACAAGTTCGGTAAAATGAGGCGGTTTTGGTGTAGTGGGAAAGATCGGGCCCAAATAAGATGTGTATAAATTTTAATTGAGACCTTCCAACCCAGCAAAATAAGTTGGCTAATGTTAGGCCCATGTAACCCACCAAGTTGGGCTATACGTACATTTCACCCCACATTAGTACGATATTGTTTGTTTTGTACTTTGTTCACTTGAATTTGTTTTAGAGCACTAGCCGTTGCACCGCGCGCGATACGCGCGGTGCCCCGGARGGTATGTAAAACGCAAGTCTACAATTAAAAGGGATCGATGATTAATAAAACCACGTTAGTTAATAATAAAAATATTTTATACAAGGTAGCACAAACTTTTTTCCAAAAAAAATATCTAGTATTTACAATGCAACATTATAATTTGCCCTTATTATTCTACACAAGTCAAATTGCTCCGTTTCAGTCTAAAATTAGAACAAAAAGGCGAATAAACYAATTTAACCTTCAAGAGCAATCTAAATAATGTGAAGAATGGCAAGAAGATCAATCCGGAACAGCTTGCAGCTCTTGAATCCGTCGAGTTCTATGCCTATTGTAATTATGTTCAGGACATCTTCAATTCGAATCCGAGCATGAAAGACAATATCAAACCTAGGCCATCTGCTGAGCCCTTTTTCATCCTTGGAACCTATAACAATCAATAAATGTATACTTTAAGCATAAAGCAGTGAAGGGCATAGTAAAAAAATCCAAGAAATATATAGGAAATTTGTATAAGAATAACTATCATTACTAAAATGAAACAAAATTTCTTCAAACAGGAGACTTAGATACATATGAAATGACATCATTCACCACAAAAATCATGCTGTAAACACAMATTTGTGCTTTATCTTCTCTATATTTAGGAGGAATACAATTTGCATCATATTCTCACATAACCTCTACAACAGTAGAAAATAGTCCAACGTCAATTATGAAGTTAATTAGCTAGCTTACTCATTCAATTAATAAATCGTTTGTAAAAACTATATTATCTGACGAAAGAAGTCCGATAGGAATAAAGATAATTCCAACAGCAATGAATACTTATATTACCTGAAAGAAAGATTAAGAAAATCAAGTGAAGCAAGTGAGTGAGTAGCAAAACTACTCAAAATAAGCAAATCAAATCGCGTAGGGCATGTTCTATTAAAATGATTTCAAAAAGAAATGTTATAATAAACAATCAAGACAATATGAGAAGTCATAATACACACCTAAGTATCACAAGAATAAGAGATAAAGGGGCGAAGATGAGAGCACAAAACAGCCACAGGTCGGCGTTGAGCTTCCATGTCCAATTTGGGTACTCTTTTTATAAACTCAGAACCTGAAACACGATCACAGAGGTAAGACACAAGGTTAGGTGAGACGACGAGAAAGAGATATGGGTAACAAGTTTTCAAAGACAATTGTAGGGAGATGGAAGAAATGACCACCATTGATTCAAAATGCCCACAAGTAGATTTTTAATAAATCACAGAATTATAAAACACACACTCACAACTTTCCAAACCCAACTTGATAATCTCATCAAAATCAAGAAAACAACCAAACCTTAAACATTAACTAAGCAWGCTAACAGTAAAATTGAATTGAAAACGAAAGGTTTCCCTTTTTTAACATGGCAYCAACTCTGATCCAAAACAGACACACTCTAACAGGGATGCCTCCACCAAAGGTTTAAAACACAAACTAACCCAACATTAACCCATTTGGTAATTTTGGTTCCATTAACCATTATAGTACCCACAAGAAGCTCCACTCAGGTCTAGGATGGATGCTGCTATCTCACTTGGCTCTTTTATGGGAAACTCATTTCTTTAAACTAACACACTATAGGAGTAATGTTTTAAACTTCACATCAAGAGTAAACAAGCTTCAAAATTTCTAAAGTACTCGATTGGGTAGAATATTCATCAAATTACTTCAAATTCAAGTTTCAATTGTACACATTGATTCAGGTTTTTTAAAAAATGGATATATTGATCTTCAAAATTTTGATATAAACATGCAAGTGAAATAAAATCAAGGAAGAAAAACATCATACTCGAAAAACACTCCTGTATAATAAACATGCAGAGTGAAATAAACATACACAAGCTACTTGGGATTGTTGCTGGTTCAGACATAGCGTGAATACTCCTGTAATCTAGTGTCAACAAATTCCTTAACTTCCCAATTGAAGAGGGCAATGTCCTAATATTTGGATCGCGAATTCCAAGGTACCTCAAGTGAATTAAGATACCAATTTGGCTAGGTAAGGTGCCACTGATAGTCCTAATGCTCCAAATTAAAGATTCAACAACCTAAGCAACTTGGAATTGCGGTGCAAATTCCCAAAATCATATCCAGAATAAGCAATGCTAGAATTTGCCAGTAGTGTAAGTGACCTGAGCTTGCTTGAAATTTGTCCGGGAAATGTTGTACTCAAAAAGGGGGAGAAAATTAACTACACAAGTAAATTATGAGAAAATAAGTTTATTCATGCGATGTATAATGTTAAACCAAAATAAAAAAGTATATTCATGCAATCATGCATATACAACATATACGTTGTTTCTGGTCCTTCAATGTCTCCTAAGCTGATTGACCTCTAGCATCAGGTAATTCTAGGCAGTGTGTTTACCAAGAAAAGTATTTAATATGTGAGGGTGGCATGATGTTATTTTTTATATACCTGGAGTGAACAGCAGCCCGTTGTGATTGATTATCCATCTTATGTTTGAAGAAATTGCTGTTCTTTGCAATTTTCAGAAAACAAGGTTTAATAATAATACCAAATCACTTTTAAAGCAAGTAACTCACAATAGGTAGTATACTGTCAACTTTCATTGGAGGATTTAGACTCATTTCATGCAACCGTCGACCTGCAATGATGCATGCCTCAAACTAATGATTCACTCAGAAATATCAATCTGAACTAACAATAAAAATTAACAGTAGTAATATAAACACTGGAAGTAAATAGGGAGAGAAAAGGAGGACAAGAGGGAGAAAGCTTACATTGTTTAGTTGCAGCTACTATCACTCTCTGCAACCTTTCAACCCGATTTTTCTGAAATTGAAGGGGAACGCTCCGTCAAAAGTGGGGTTACACTACTGGCTCCTAGCTCCTACAATGAAAACCAGTATAACCAAGAAAATAATGAATATTGAATACAATTAAATTATGATATATGACACTTATATATCAGGGAGCAGATAATGCCCTCGAATGCTTTTGACTTCAAATGTGAGAATGAATTGTGATCGAATGATGGAAAAAATCAATGCTTTGTTTGTATAACTAAGTGGGAGGGAAAAGAAAGGGAGGGGAAAGGATGAGTTTTCCTTCCAATTCTCTCCATTGTTGGAGAGATAAATTTCTTACAAAATAATCTCAGATAAATTGGCATGAGTAAACATAGACAAGAGATTGCCTTAAGCATACACCATGAGAGATATGTTTACTGGAAAATTGACCATGAGAGCATAAAGTCCAATTAAAGTTGAAGTATATCAATGACTCAGATAAATCGAGCCTTAAATTCTTTCAGTCTTATTATAATTCTCTCAGTAAAAAATTGTGTTGTTCATTCCAGTAAAAGACAACTATCATTATGAGACATCATGTGAATATGAGCCCATGGTTTTACAGAAGAAAAGAGTTAATGTTGACGGTTGAATATAGTTAATTACCTATCTTTCACAGTGAACCTGAGAACTTTAGTCATGTGCCAACATTCATGTCCTTGAACACGTACTACACCACCCTGCTACATAGCACAAGTAAGCATGGTCTTAGATTGAGGACAATTGATCGAAAGCAATCACACCCATTGCCAATGATCAGAAGGTAAAGAGGATAGCTAAATTAATTTGGACCTTCTGACCAGCTATACAGGCAAAGTGCTGCTTAAATAAAGATGGAATAGACATTAATGGCAATTTTCATGAAGTGAAATGGCATTGACACCTAACATTCAATTTCTCATTATAGAATCATTAAAATTGAAGGCAGGGTATAATGCATCATTGTCCCCTCCCTATCAGAGGATGTTTGTCCGAGAGCAAACCATGGCCAAAATTAAGACAGAACTACACAAATTTTGACAAGTTGTGCAACACATAAAGTTACAATTCAACCAAGTTTCCACTAAAGTTAAGCATTACACAGGTAACCATTCATACAGCATAATAATTTCACATCACAAGTAAACATATTTCTTGCACAATGTAGTACCAAATGAATGCTCAACAGTCCATTAGTCCAAACCAAAAATCACATAAAACACAATAAGATAATTTGACAATCTTATAATGGTGTAAGAAAAAAAAAACAATTAAACTCCAAAACCCACAAAAGTTAACCATTATTTTCCTCTAATCAAAGTACGAAACTCCCACGTACAAAAACAATTACCCCTTTAAAAACTACAAATAGGCAGTTAGGCAGGAAATAATAGAACCCCAAAATTGACATGGAACGAGTAAAAAGATTCAAACTTTTCAGCAAGATAGCTCCAATTTAACATATAAACATCATAATATAAGGAAATTAATTGCAAATTAAAGAAGTTGGTGAGAGAAAATTGCCTTGGAAAAAGGAAGGGTTTCGGAAAAGAAGTGAGGAAGACCACCACGAGACTGATTGGAGTGATCAGAAGTAGCTGAGAAAGCTCGAACTACAACAATGGTGGGTCTTATCCATTTACAATTGAAAAATTGGAAACAAGCACAAAATTCAGATCAACCCAAAAAAACGAGAAAAATGAAATCGAAACTGAAAAATCGGAAAAAAATCGGAAAAACACAATTAAAAATTGGAAAAAAAACTGAAAAAAATGAAATAAACCCAAAATCGAAACTAAACACATTAAAAAAAATTGATACAAACTCGAATCAAAATAAACAACGAAAATACAAAACGAAAAATCAAAAACCCAGAAAATTAAAATTGAAAAACACAACAAAAAAACTCGAAACTAACTCAAACAGAAATAAAAAAAATGAAAATAGAAAACAAGAAAACCTAGATCTAAACTTAATAAACCTAGAAAAACCAAGAAATTTCAATGGTCGAAATTTTGAATAACTCAAATAAACAAAAAAAAAATCAAAAAAATACCTCAGATGGTTGATGATGGCGAGGAGAAGGATAAGGGTTGATGATGGCGAGGAGTAGTCTCGGTGGTGTTGAGTGATTTGGAGAGAATTGTGAAGAGATTGAGTTTGAAAAATGAAAGGGAAAAGAGATAAGAGAAAGATCTAGAGACGCATCAGAGGGGAAAGAGACGGGAAAGAGAGGAGAGAGAGAGAGTGGGGTTTGTTTTAGGACAAAGAGGGGAAAGAATGGGTTTAATTGCTTGACATTACGTACATAAAGAGGAGAGAGAGAGAGTGCTAGAGAAAGGGCCCACGTTGTTAGTTGATAGTTTTTGGGCCCATTAGGATCAAAGAGACCGGTTTTATCTTAAACCGGTTTCTTTGTTGGACTTAAGAAATGTGTTACATATAACCGGTCTTTTAGATAACCCTAAGAGACCGGTTTTCATACACCACCGGTCTCTTAAAACTGGTGCCAAATCCAATTTTTGTAGTAGTGAAGGTGAGGTTAGCAGTTTCGTATGCTGCAAGTGTGAGAGCGTCATTCTTTCATGATTTATAATGACACCCAGAAAATTGTTTAATTCAATGGCCTTTACAACATCTTTTGGGGGCACTCTTTCCTCTGATACATCAATGAGACCGAAAGAAGAGTACAATAGTATAAAGTACATATCTTTTTAGTCAATCACAAAATACTGAAGGATCATAGTGTCAAACTACAACTTTCAAGGAACTTGACATAATTTAAACGTATACAGGCTGTGTTCTCATACAAGTAACTTGTGCAAAATCAAAAATATATCAGTATATCACATGAATAATGAATTCACATCATATATCAAACCTCAATATATATCAAATGAATATATTAGTATATCATATGAATAATGATATCACTGTTAAATTTCAACATATTTTTCTCTTAAATATATAATTAACTAAAACCCACCCATAATTAAATTCATTGTCTAACTAAAACCCACACAAGTCTCTAGTTCAAAGATACAGAAAACAACAATTTCAATACCTGCGCATCAAACTCCACCCCACTTCACCGTCACTCCTCAATCTCCTTGCTTTCCTTCTGTTTCAAGCTTTCAGCATACAATTAGGACTTAGAAGATTGTTTTTATGGCCTAAAATCACAAAAATAAAAGCAATTCTTTATTGACAAGCTAAAAAAACGAAAGCCCTAAAATTCAACAAAAATCAATTAGCACTGTAAATTTTAGAAAACGACCAAATAAAACACGCCCAATATAAAATCAACAAAACCCATTTGAAAATCTGCAAGGAATCAAGAAAAGCGGGATTTAAAGCAAAAAGAAGAGGGATAAGGGTTGCAAAAAGTACATCTCAAAATACAAATTCACAACCCCATGACCTAGATCTTAATTTCGAGAAACAAAGCAAATATTTTAAAGCAAATATTTTAAAGCAAAAATTGCATCCCAACATACAAAATCACAATCCCATTACGTAGATCTGAAATTCGAGAAACCAAAAAAATAATAAAAAAATAGAAGGACAAAGAGAATTAACTTCATCCGATTCCATCTCCAAACCCCAACTTCAAGGCCGAACAACAACTACCAACATAGAAGGGTAGCACCGTTTCGCAGCTGTAAACCCAAAAAGAAGAAATTTGTGTGGGTCTTCACTCTTCAAATCCTTGCTAGAAATCGTACAAAATAGAAGTAAAAGAGATCCGAAAACCCCACCCTCAAAAACTGAACATGGAGATGTTGAAAGCCCACCAAAATGCAAGAAAAAGGTGCAAGGGTAGCAAGAACAATGGAGTTGATAGAAGGGAACTCAAGAATAATGGAGGTGAGAGAAGCAATACGTGAGATTGCTAGGGTTGAAAGAGAGCTGGAGAGTAGTTAGATATGGTGATGTATGTTGGGTGGGCTTCGAGATTGGTAGACTATGATGTGGGCTATTGAGGTGGGCTTTTGAGGGTGGCAAGGAAAATGGGCCGCTGAGGTGGGCTGTTGTGGGGCAACAATGACTGTTCATACTGTTCATATGAACAGTAGCAGTCTTATTCGTTTTTTATAATGTAATGATTCACAATCATGATCTAAATGGTCATGTCTTAAAGAGACCCAAATAATCATCCATTACAATGGTGATTCTTGGGAAGAAATAAAAAATCATCAAGAGAATCGTCGTCAATTTCGTCTTTGCAAGACYGAACCAGAGAATGTGTCTCTCGTGGGACCCGCGCTAGCATGGCGCATTAAAATAATTTTTTTTGCCCTCCAGCCAAACAAAACGACGCCGCTTCACTATCATTGGAGTCGAAACTCCGCGTTTTGGCATCAAAGCAGGCAAAAAAAAATTAAATGGCGCTGACACTGGCAGGTCTGACGCGGCCTAATGAGGCGCTGACACGCATCACTGCCAGTGCTTTTAACCCATTTTAATTGTGTTCTTAATTTGCTAATTTCGTGTATATAAAAAWTTTTTTTAAAAAAAATTACCAAAATTCATAACTTTTCAAGATCTACAAATAGACACCCATTTTGCTATATTTTGATACATTTTTACATTTCTCTTACTTAACAATTATTTTCGTATTTATTCAATTATTTTAAAAATTGTTTAAATTAAATTAAAATTATAAAAAAATAAATAAAAATTTCCAAAAAATTTCTATAAATTCATTACTCCTTAGCCTTTGCTTCACCACAAAAACATTCCAACCCTCACTTGAAAA
>SNQN01001377.1:72434-84666 GCA_008642245.1 Bassia scoparia
TGATTTCTGAGTACTTCACAAACCAACGCAACATGATAAACAAACCACCACAACATAGACGTGTAATTGAAAGAAATCGCAAAGAAGGTCATCGACTCTTGTACAACGATTACTTCGCTCCAAACCCCACATATCCACCCAATGTTTTTAGAAGGAGATTTCGGATGAGGCAGGAGGTATTTGTACGTATCATGGACGCGGTCACCTCATCTGATCAGTTCTTTCAACAAAGACGCGATGCCACGGGTAAATTAGGGTTGTCACCCTTACAAAAATGCACCGCTGCGATAAGAATYTTAGCATACGGTGTTGCAGCAGATTGCACGGATGAGTATTTACGTATCGGTGCCTCAACTGCAACCAATGCTTAAAAAGATTTACGGAAGGGGTAATAAGGAATTTTGGTGCCCAGTATCTTAGAAGGCCCACTGTTGAAGACTTACAACGTCTTCTACATGTTAACTTTGAACGTGGGTTTCCAAGAATGATTGGAAGTATCGATTGCATGCATTGGGAATAGAAGAATTGTCCGGCTGCATGGAAAGCTCAATATCAGGGTAGAAGTGGGACGYCATCTATTATCCTGGAAGCGGTTGCCTCCCAAGATCTATGGATTTGGCATGCTTTTTTGGTATACCGGGGTCGTGCAACGACTTGAATGTTCTCTATCGAAGCCCGATTTTCGACGACGTTATGAGTGGGCACGCACCACCAGCTGAATTTTTTGTCAACGGACACCGCTACAAGATGTGATACTACCTCACTGACGGCATTTACCCAGATTGGGCTGCAWTTATTCAAGGAATCACACAACCTCAAACAGACAAACATCGATTGTTTGCCGAACGTCAAGCCGCAGTCAGAAAAGATGTGGAATGAGCCTTTGGAGTCCTCCAAGCTAGGTTTGCYATCATTAAAAAGCCATCGCTTGCTWGGGATGAAGAAATACTTAGTAACATAATGATGGCTTGCATAATTATGCACAATATGATTGTGGAGGATGAAAGGGACACATATCGAGGCTATGCAGATCCAACAGAATTTGATGAAGATCGGATCGAGCGACGCCCAAGGCAGAGACGGAGGCAAACAGAAGCTGTCTCAGCCACCTAATGAAAGAGCCGAAGGAAAGCTTCAACTTATCGAGATTTTGAAGTCGTTCAACAGCGCCAATATCTATAGGAGAAAATGAGGTTCGTGATAGGCAGATACAATATCGGTTGAAAAATGATTAATAACACATTGTGGAACGTTTATGAAGACGTGATAATCATAAATAATGTAATTAGTTGCACTTATTACATTTAATTTGCCTATAAGGTTTACCTTTCATTTGAAAGGTTTCCTATTTTTAGCTATTAAATTTAAATGTATTATGTTTTTATAATGTTAATTAGGAATTGATCAAGTAAATTTGTTGAATTAATATTGCGATATTTAATTAGAAAAATAATATTTCGAAAATAAAAATAATCCCGATATGTAATTCAAACTAATCCATAAGATAACAACTATCCGTAATTTTCAATAATCCGAAAATTACAACTAATTAATCGAAATAAGTATTAATCCGAAAAATTAAAAATTAATGCCGAAAATTAGAGTTAAACAAATTAAGTATAACGCTTAATCTCTGTGATTATAACTCAACTTAATAAAAACTATATTAAAAAGGAAAAATTAAAGTAAAATGACGAGTTGAATGAGAAGACAAGTGTTGAAGTGAGTTAAATAATAGAGAGAGAGGGATGAAGTGATTTTTTAGGTCATGATTGTAATGAATATGATGGAAATTTTRTTAGGAAGATAAAAGATGAGTGAGAAAGTGGTAGAGAGAGAGGGATGAAGGATGTAAAAAATCATGATAGTAGATGCTCTTATGGACACCTTCTCAAAAAGCTACATATTAATGGGAGAGTGCTCTTACTTTTTTGTTTTATCCAAGTGGGAGAGCACAACTTGGATTGTCTACCCCAACAACTAAGAGGAGTTTTAAGAATGGAGGGAAAGATTAGGAAAAAAATTAACAGGTAATTTAGATCAAAATGTTAGGGTAATTAGAGTATTTTTTGTAATAATGCACAAACATAAACGCAATATTATACATAGAATGTGGGCTTAATTATACCAAAATAGAAATGTAGCAAGTATTTTTGAACTCGGGGAAGTAATTAATATTCTCCTACCTTTTATGGCGAAGGTCTAACATGCCATGTGGAGTGGCGGCTACAACGATGATTATACAGCAGTGCTGCCTGAGACCCAGGCGCATGTCTAATGCATTAAGATTACATACAGGTTGAGTATTAAGTCTCTCTCTCCATGTACTTGTATAAGAAACTACTATAATTCACTTGTTTGCTAAGTACTAGAAATTAACTTAAAGTCTCCTTTGAGCTTTCTTTTGATGAAATTTTCTTTGTATATACAAGCTTGTATGTCATGATTGTCAAAAATTACAAAARATTACAAGTTAAATGTTGTAATAATAAACTTGTAAGACATAAAACAGGAAAGCAATATTGACATAATAACATTGTAATAAGTACATTTCAATGATTTCATATAAATCAATGTTTTGTGTATTCTCAAGGTATGTGTATGTATGGCTCTAGCTAGCAGAATCCTTAAATATCAAAAATTAAGTGTCGCGTTACAAACTCACAATGGAGCACTGACTTGTTCCTGAAATGTGCGCTCATGGTTCTTGGCCTTGAGCTTTAAGGTCTCAATGTGAGCATCATATTCACAGAAAAACTTGCCTAACTCATCAAGCAAAGATTCAAGGTTCCTTATTTCGGCTGTGACACACACAAGAGAGTTGATCTTTGGGGATTTAGCTTCAAGTTCCCGCAACATATCAAGTATTACTTCAAGTTTCCTTGCTTCYTCTTCTGCAAGTCCACGTTCATGACAGGCTTCTTTAAACCGACTCTTGTCTGCTGTACCATCCAGAGCGATACTCTTGAGGTGGTATAGACGAGCAAGGAGGAAGCTAACATTCATTCCAAGAGCTTCATAGGCATTTAAGTCTTGTTCCCACTTTTTGTTCTTCTGGAGAAAGGTGGATAGCTTGCAGGTACTCAAAGCATTGGCTATGCTAACAGTGTCTGAGATAATTCTTTTAATGGCCAGAACAATTATCTGACATTTACACCTGGGATTGATTCCTTTGAATAGATGTGCATGAAGAAATGCATTCTGACTGCAACATAGTTCATAATAATCGTGCAGAACAAGGTAAGGAAGCTCGTGGTTTTGAAGCAACTTGTGGATGGCATCTTCGAACTCTTCTAAGCTAGTGATGTTACTGAAGGGTATCCCATCTCGAAATAATATTGAACTTCCTGCATATCTGGATTTTAACCTTGGAGTTTTCGGCTTGTGGTTTTCTGCAATCTGATGTACATCACCTTTCCTATACACAATTAGATGCTTGCTATCTATCTTGCWTGAACCACGTTGCTTTACAACATTGACAGGACTTGGGAGATGAATAGGGAGTTTAACTTCATCATTATTTGAAGCATTTGCTCTTATGAGGTGTACCTGCAAAAGGACAGAATACAATTTTCAGAGCCATTGAAATTATCTTCAAGTCTCTTATGCTAAATTAACAAATTTAAATAACTAATGATTCGAACATAGTGTGGCGAAGTTGAATATAAAGGAAGATGACATTTATCCAGAACAAAATAGCTATTACATCAGATAGCAGAAGGGTAGCAGTGCAGACAGAAGATCTTTGTGCTCTCCAACCGCTATCTAGGGTGCCAATGAAGGCATCATATCATTTGTACATCACATAATCAATAGTTCAATACAGACTTTATAACTCTCATTATCTTTAAAATAAGTCTTACTGACAGTTTATATTTGGGTAGATGTAAATATGTAATACTATGGTTTCTTGAGATCTGTTATACTAAAATTGCAAGATTTGCAACCTAAATTTCTCAGCATATGTCAATGGACTGAGTATTCCAATATCTGCAACATAACTGGCTATTCGAAACACTAACTGCAACTACTATCTGCAAATTTTCCATAAAAGATTAACTGGTGTAGCCTCCAAATTATATGCAAAGCAGAAACTTCTGTTGTGCATTATATGCAGATTTTGGGTGTCAATTGTCAAAATCCACTAATGATAGTTACATACATTCCTTAAAAACAGACTTTTATAGGGCTAACCCCAATAGAATATAACAAGTTTCTTTGCCTCAATATKAACTAGAATGTCGAATTCCATAACAAATACTAGTAATCCAGAATACCAGAAATCAAGTAATGTTCATAACTAAGATGAACATGCAACAAAGCATAGCCAAAGCTTCAATGTGCAGGACCAAAATTTAACACAAACATACATCACAAACTTAAATCAATAACTCAATAAGTACCTTGAATTTGGTAGCTTCAACTAATTGAAAAACAACAGCATCACCTGTTTCCAAATTCTTATCCCTGGCAAACCTTCTCCACCCACCACTGAGCAGATAACGCAGAGGCAAATAATTGGTTTTATATTGCTCTCCGGTTTCGGTCTCGAGTACCATAATAGTAACTTCCATGGGCAGATACGCCTTACAGAACACCAAAGGGAGTGGCTGTCACACCACACCATATCAACCAAGTAAGCTAACAAAGCACCTCAAGATAAGCATAATAAACCCATATACTGAAAACAGATACAGTATTATTATGTGAGTACTAACCAAACCACCAGAAAGGTACGATTTTTGCATCCATTTCACAGTTGTGGGAATCGTGGGATGCTCAACATCAATCGGCATTGGTTCAACTTTAGCCTCAACCAAATGACATCTTCCTAAGACCTGAGGAAGCTACTAAATTTCATTAGAACACAGAATTTTCACATTTAGCTCAGCAACAACAAAAAATCAGAAGACAAGATTATTCATTTCAGGCTTTTCACCAACACCAAGTGTATATCATTTAATCACAATAAAGTTTTAAAATTTCTGTCATCATTTAAGGCATAATTAGCACATTTAGAATTGTTATAAAATTCTACAAAAAGGGTTAAAAAAACACTCATTTTTAAGTTTTTACCTGAGATGTGCGCTTGTATTTCCTCTTAATCTTGCCAACCCTCAATTTTGTTTGCATCCCCTGCATAAAAAATCAACCACCCACTTAAAAAAAACCTCCTTTTTTTAAGCAAGTTTGAATTTTGAGTAACACATAATGTTCATCAAAATGAGATTAATCAAGTCATGCATACAAAATTTCTATTCTTGAATATGACACTCTTGAAGACCTTTCTTTCAACCTGCACATGACAGCACCCACATTTCACGTCAAATGATCAAACAACAAAATCAGTTAATAACGCTAAATGATGCAATAGATAATTGAAAGGAGAGAGAAGGAAAGAACGAAACTTGGTTTCTCATGAGAATTAGAAATGGGGTTTTTGAGATGAGAGAAAATGGTTGATAAACAAAAATGGCGGTTTAGGTGAGTGACTGAGTGTGGTTGTTGTTGCACACAATTTTCTGGGGTTTGGGAGCAGTGTAATTTCCGTTTTGGGGAATATGAAGTCAGAGTAGCAAACCTTCAGCTGAATTAAATTACGGCACTAGTAGTACAGAAATACAGAGTACGAGGGTCGTCATCATTAATCACAACATCTCAACATCACAGGTGGCAATGTGGCACATGAATAATGCATCAGTAATTCAGTATTACGGAGTACTACTACTCTACAAGACTACAATGCATATTGCATAAGTTGTTGTAGCCTGTGCAAGTGGGCAATTGCAAAGTGTATACCCAACACCGGCTAGTGATTTCCGCACTTCAAATTAGCGATCGTTTTTGCACTTCAAATTAGCTATCGTTTTCACGGTTTCAATTTAAAGACCGCTAAAGTGATCGCTAATTTGGAATGCGGAAATTAATGAGGGAATGCGGAAATATGTTCCCCAACACCTCATGACTCGTGATTACAGCCACGGTCCACCATATAGCTTTTAGGCATCTATCATGGTTACAACTTACAAGGTCGGTCCCTATATATGTAGCTTCGTCCATGCTCTTCAACTCGTTTTTCTTTTTAAATTATTTTCAAATATCGTAAGGTACACAAGTAAGAACCTAAATGTGTATTTCTGATACAAGTGGGGGACGTATAACATAAGATCGAACCTCTTACCTCTAGGGCCAAGGTGGAGTACTACCCACTAAGAACCCCAAGTCCCCAATCCTTATGCTCATTAGCTCAAGGGTCTAAACTCTAGAAGGTAGTCAGCTGATCTATATACTCTAAAGCCTCTAACAAACTTATGAATATGWTTCATATGATAGATTATATAATTGATGGGTCAAGACACAAGACTTCATAGTTCATAATTGATAATTCAGTTACTTAGAGTTTTTCTTTCGATTCTAGAAGATCTTGAGATCAATTTTCTTTCCCATTGTGACTCTGTTAAAATTTTAAAAAAAATGACATATCTACACCTAAATAATTATTATCCATTAATTAAATATTTAATGCAGTCGTGTAGATGTCAACTAACTTCATAGGCATGTGACCAATTCACCAAGTTTTATCCATGTTATTATCCTTATGCTATATAAAAATAAGGYAAATTTTCTCAGGTAACCCTYAGGTTTGGCCTAATAGCTCTTATACATCTGAGGTTTCTGGAACGGATCAGGTAACCCTGAGGTCAGGGTATAATAGCTCACGTAACCCTACCGTTACTTTTTCCGTTAAAAAACACTAACGCCGTTACTTTTTCATCCATTTAACATTACAACTAATTAATTAACTTAATTAACACCAAAACCCAACTATAATTATTAAAAAATAAAAAAAATTTAAAAAAACACCTATACCTCCTTCTTCCTTTCCCCCTTCATCCTTCGTTCCTCCTCCATGAAATTTTCGTTCAAAGTATACTCATTCAATCATCAGATACTGAAACACCTGACTTTGATACTTCATCAAATTAAACCCATGCTTATTCTCCTCCATTAACACCTACATACTTCCCCCTTCCTCCTTCGAGCTCCTTCATCTCCCTCTTCCATGGTACCCCAACTGTCATCCTCACAGCTTTCTCTCTCCAATCTCCTCCACCTTAAACCTCCTTCGCCTCCCCCAACACCATTCGCTTTCATTTTGAACACCCCCATCGCCTCAATTCGCGAAGTCAGCATTCGAAGATTTGGGTTCAAATAATCCGCGGAGATCTGGGAATTTGTGTTCGGAATTTGGGTTGTTGAACACAATTTGGGCTGTTCAAACAATCGTGTTCGAAATTTGTGTTCGAGGTCTGGGAATTTGTGTTTAAACAATTCGCGAAGATCTATTGTGTTCGAAATTTGGAAAATTTTTGTTCTAAATTTGGGTTGGATTGTTGTGTCGAGGGGGTGGTGTGTGGTAATGCTGGTGGTGGTGTTATGGCTCGGTTGGTTTGTTTGTGGTGTTGTTGTGGTCGTTGTTATTGTGGGCTGGTGGTGGTGGTGGTGTTGTGGGTGCCTTCGTATAATAGTTTCGAAGGGGTGGGTGGCGGTGGTCTGCGCGAGTTGGGTTTTGTGGTGGGCAGGGGTTCGAGGGTGGCCAGTAGTGGTGATGGTGAAGATGGTGACTTGATGATGTGATTGATGAATTGAAGATGGTATGGTGAATTGATGATTTTTGATGAATTGATGTTGATGAAATGGTTGAAGATGAATTGATAGGGGTAATAATTATGTTTAGTTTATGAATAATGAAAATTAGGATGTTAGTTAATTAAATTTTAATTATGTAAGGGTTAAATTAGTTAGTTTTAGGTGTTAATTTAGTTAATTAGTTAGTTTTAATGTTAAATAGATGGAAAAGTAACGACGTTAGTGGTTTTTAACGAAAAAAGTAACGGTAGGGTTACGTGAGCTATTATACCCTGACCTTAGGGTTACCTGATCCGTTCCTGAAACCTCAGGTGTATAAGAGCTATTAGGCCAAACCTCAGGGTTACCTGAGYAAATTTCCCTAAAAATAAAGATTCAATACCTTATCGCACTTGCATCATTTTATTTTATTTTTATTGTCTCAAATCTTCACTCGATTCTTGATGTGGCATGTAAAGCCACGTGTTAACTCAAGAGAGGTTACGAGGATCCAACATGGCCCAAGGATCCATGCCACGTGTRAGGAGTTAAGTGGCTCTTGACCTATATACGTTCAGCTGGAAACCGGACGCACTCCGTAAATTAAACTGCTTAAGCAAGCAAAACAGATGAATCTACGCTTAGGATGGTGACAAGTGTCACACATCCAAGCCCTCAAGGTACAAGGCAAAAGCCTATAAATATCCCTTGAGAGGCCTCATAATTCACACAATTTTTCTTACACTTGAGAGCATTTATTTCATACTTAAGCAAGTATAGAAGTTTCGCTCTCTAACATCTCTCTACATTTAATTGCATTTATTACTTTCCTCCTTCCTTTACTTACTTAGGCATCAGAGGGGAGATAATCCGAAAAGGATTATTCTCCTTCTTGTAGGTGCTAAGGAGCTTCGAGGAACTTGAAGTGCCAAGCCATCTCCGAGTTCCAATCCAAGATCAGCTCCCTCGAAGTAGCATTGACGGGAAGCCTCCACCCTTCTCTCAACCCTGCAGCAGAGAAAATCTTGTAGCTTGCCAAGCGAAGACTTGCGACAACATTTGGCGCCGTCTGTGGGGAGGCGATCAGAAATGGCTTCAAGGGATGATCAAATCAGACAAGGAAGGAACACTCTTCCATCTTCAGAGAAAGAAAGCAACCCAAATGGGGAGAACCACCCCGATCACTCTGTCTTCCATGCTGTGGAAGATTTGGGTACTTACGTAGGAACTGAGCTCTCCCTCCAAGACTTGGATGGACGAAATGTTACACGTGATATGCTCAAGGATGAAATAGGCGCGGGAGTGTCTGAGATAATGGATCATTTTGCGGAGCAGCAAGATATGAAGGCGCAACTTCAAGCCCTCAAAGAAGAGAACGCACACTTGAAAGCCATGCGTGATGGAAAGACCAAGGCCGATGGTAGTGAAGACCCTGCCAAGACTCAGGCCATAGAATACAACACTCCCGTGGTGCCCAATCTCAAGACTACAAAGGTCAAGCACCCTACTCTCAGAGACAAAGGGAAGAATGTTGAGACTCAGATCGTTCCTATTGAAAGGGAGAAGAGCCGGGTTAGGAGATACCGCAATACTCCTAAGCCTCTTTCCATTACCCCAAGGACTCAATCAACGAGGGGTCCATATCGCTTTAATAATGATTGGTGATGATGAATTGTCTACCAATAGTCATGAGTCTGAGGACGTTCGAGCACTCATTGAAAGAAAGAAGTCTGAACGTGAAGCTTCTTCGATGGATGTCAGGGCTATCATCCAGAGAAGGAAAGAGCAAGCTGAGAGCCAAGATGTTAGGAGAATCCTTGAAAGGAAGAAAGCCGAGAAGCTTAACCAAGCAACTCATGATGATGAACACTCCCTGACGGGATCTACTCCATTATGCACTGATCCCTCTCATCGTTCTCTCAAAACGCATGGACATACACATCATTCCACCAGTCATCATACAMAACACCATCAAGATCAAGAACTAGAGGTTCGTTCCCACCGAAGTGGTGCTAACCAGAATGTAGGACTCGGGTTCRCGTCCCAAAGGACGGAGGGGAGGTTACAAGGACTTCCCCTCACCGATAAGAGTCCTTTCTCTGCGTCTATTTTGATGGCAACACAATCTCAGAAAGTTAAGTTCCCTTCCATCGATGGTTATGATGGAACCACCGATCCAAACGATCACTTGGCGATGTATAAACATCTCATGCTGACCACACAAGCTGATGACGCAACATGGTGCAAATATTTCCCGGTTACCCTCAAAGGGTTAGCCCAAAGGTGGTTTAGCGGCCTCCCAACAGGTTCCATTCATAATTTCAATGAACTAGCTGTTCTTTTTACTCATCATTTCATGGCGCATCGCCAAGAGCAAAAAAGCAGCTTACATCTGGGAAGAATTCAACAACGACCCAATGAAAGTTTAAGAAGTTACGTCAAACGCTTCAATAATGAGACTCTTCAAATCCCAGATCTTCCAGACCGAGTGATCCTAGATAATTTCTATCGAGGATTGGATAAAGATAGCCCCTTCAAATTCCAAATGGTAAGGCAAATAGTACAAGATTTGAATGAAATGATGAGGGAGGCGGAGGCATGGATACATGCTGAGGAAGTTTGCCCCGTTAAGAAGGCCAAAGAGAAGGTAACTCCTCCCCCCCCCCCCTCCAAGCCCCAGAGCAACCAGGTGCATCGCAATGTAGGTCATGACAAGAAAAGGTCTGGCACCTGGAGCATAGAGGAAGAAGGAACTTCTCAAAAAGGAGCAGCTAGAAAGAAGAAGAAATTCAACTACACCCCTACAGTGGAATACACCAAGGATCTTTTCCACGTGTACAAAGAATTCAGCAAGGATGTGCACATTGAAGATCCCCCAGCAATCAAGACCGAGTTGGACACACGGGATAAGTCCAAATTTTGTCAATTCCACAAAGACGTTGGTCATGTTACTGGAGATTGCTTCACGCTACAAAGAACCATGGATCGTTTAGCGCATCAAGGAAAGGTGAAGAAGCATCTCATCAAGCGGTTTCTGAAAAAYCCCTCATCTAAGGATGATGCCCCATATAGCGAACATTCCGACTCTGGAATAGTTCATATGATTTCTGGAGGGTTTGCAGCGGGAGGACCCACCGTTGAGGGTCAAAAAGAGTATGCAAGCAAGCTGCCTCAAGTAATGGCTGTTGATAGTGAAGCCAATGATAATGAAGTATTCTCAGATGTTCTCATCTGCGAGAAGGATCGTGGGGAGGTAAGCACCCCCCATGATGACCCTCTCGTTGTAGAAATGAAGGTCGCGGATAAGCGGGTCCGTCGAATCCTCATTGATACAMGGAGTTCGTCGGATATCATTAGCTTCGAATGTCTTCAAAAGCTGAAGTACAACGATGATGATCTAGTCCCTTGTCATAATCCGATCATTGGATTTGGTGGGGGTGTGATCCAACCAGTAGGGACCGTGACCCTACCTCTCCGAATGGGAAAGGAAGATAAGTGCCGACATATGAAGGTTCAGTTTTTGGTAGTCCAGAATATGTCAGCCTACAATGTGATCCTTGGACGTCCAACCTTGAACGCTTCCAAATCAGTGGTGGTTACACATCTCATGTTAATGAAGTTTGTGTGTAATGATGGRAAGATAGGAACTATCTATGGTGATCAGCAAGTTGRRAGAGAGTGTTACCTTACCACTGTCCGACCACTTGTTGGGGGCAAGGAGAAGAATTTAGCAGAGTCGTCGGGAAAGAGAGTTCAGAAGAAATGGAAAGCAAGTGAAGTCCTAATGGTGCATGGACTACACCAAGAAGCCATGGCAATTCATGGGTTGTTTGCCTCTATCTCTCAACCTGAACCAGGGGGTCGATAGGAAGACTTTGTCATTGACCCTACTCTTCCAGAAAGGACGGTGAYGGTTGGTGAAGCTATGGGCGAAGAAGTTGGAAAAGGGCTCAAAGTTCTACTAAGAGACTATAAGGATGTTTTTGCTTTCTCTGTGGAAGAAATGTCGGGGCTGGATCCAAAGATCGCCCAACATAGTCTAAATGTTGACCCCACAATGAAGCCAATCAAACAGAAAAAGAGAAACCCGGGCCGGTGCGTAGCAAAGCAGCCGATGAGGAGGTGAAGAAGCTTCTTGATGTGGGTTTTATTCGTCCATGTCAATATCCCGAATGGGTTGCAAACGTGGTGTTGGTTCCAAAACCCAACGGAACGTGGAGAATGTGTGTAGATTACACTGATCTTAACAAAGCTTGCCCTAAGGATAGTTTCCCATTCCCTAAGATCGATAAGTTGGTAAACTCTACAACGGGGCATGAAGCCATGTGCTTCGTTGATGCTTACTCAGGATTCCATCAAATCCCTCTAAAGGAGGATGACCGGGACAAGACGCRTTTGTCACCGTCAATGGGTTGTATTGTTACAAGCTGATGTCATTTGGCCTAAGGAATGCCCCTGTAACCTTCCAAAGATGTGTAAACACCATCTTCGCTAAACAGCTTGGAAGGAACGTGGAAGCTTACATTGATGACATGATCATCAAAAGTAAGAAGAAGGAGGATCATGTCAGAGATCTAAGGGAGACCTTCGATACACTCCGACA
>SNQN01001378.1:3024-34651 GCA_008642245.1 Bassia scoparia
AGTGATGGGGGTACTGAGAAAGAAGAAACAGTGTGGTGAGGAGACGGATGGAGTAAGCGAGCTTTCGTTATTCCATTTCCTTCGGTCCTTCCTAATCTTTTCAAAATAGAGCGATTTGACTCAATACAACTATACAAGAGAAAGGAAAATGAATCCCTCCAATTTCCTTTCCTTTTTTTTTCCTCCGTTGATTGAATTTCCTCCCCCCGCCTCCCCCCTCCTCTATTGATTATCCACCTAAGGCAATATAAACCATTAAATTACTCTCATCTCTCCATCTTTTAACATCCAAACCCCCTTTCAAACGGAAAACCAATTGACCTACCATTTTTAGGCAAATAGTAATCATTTGTTTTGCAACTTGTTTTGAGCTGATTTGATACTTATGTAACTCAATGGGTCTGCAGTTATACTTATGAGGATAACCCCTCTATCCCAGCTCAATGTCAACCCTTGAGCTGGTCCATGTGTTAATTCTAAGGAACGAAATAGCACTGTTTTCTGCAACACACATGCTCTTGCACACCTTTCATGAATTCATGTGTTGATGTATATGGATGGTGTATGAGTGATCTCTTTTAATAAACAAAAGTCACGAAGAATTACAATTTACATATCAGTCTTTAAAACCTTTTGACTGGAAATTCAATTTGTCAAACAATCTATAGAGGAAAAGTTGTGATTCTAGAGGCCGGACATAACTTATTACCTTAATCATGGATTTATTTTCTTTTCTTCGATCTTAGACTGACATTTATAGAGCTGTTAGTATAAAACTTTGGAGCATCTAACTAATCCAAATTGCTCTATGTTGTAGAGTGAAGATGGTGATATAATGGATTGTGTCGACATATATAAGCAACCAGCATTTTATCATCCTGATCTAAAGAAGCACAAAATTCAGGTTTGTGCTTCACATTTCCTGGTCGTGAGCTAATCCCCTTCCCTTTTACAATAGCTAAATGAAGGTCTCTCWGTTGATCTTGTTTCAGTGTTTCTACATTCTAACTAAGATTGAAGAAACCTTTTTTTTCCTTTTCTAGATGGCTCCAAGCTCCGAAAAATCAATGGGAATGAAAGTTGTGTACAAACAATCAACAGGGAAAGAAGAGTCTAGCTTGATTCAAACATCTCAGTTATGGAGAAAGAATGAGAGCTGCCCTAATGGAACAATTCCTATTCGAAGAATCGGTGAAAATTATTTGCTTAATTGCAGTTCTGCTGAATGCTATGGAAGAAAGGGTCCTAGCTTTCCCTATCATTTGAAGAAGCCCAATGACAAAACGGATTCCTACTATCTCCAAGCGAACCGCTCGGTAAAATCTTGTCGCCTTTCCCCCCCCTAAATGGTGGGAATCATCTGTTATCCAGAACCTTTTCGTTAAATTACAAACACTATACCTTTGTCATTGTTATGAAGGTACATGTGGGGTGGTATGACAATAAAAGAAAAAAAAATATGTGTGGTGATTGGCATTGGATGCGTTAATATGTTTAAAGCTATTCATTTTCATTGTGTACACTTTTCATTTCTATTCAAACATTATTGATATTTGATACAAGTTATCAACTAATTTATCCATACCAATTCAAGCTTTTCTGACTGTGCTAATATATCACCTAGTGTGGGCACTGACACTGCAATACCACCCTTGAGCTAGAAGAAAGCAGATTCATCTGAATTAATTGCAGTGTAAAATTATCAAATAAATCTTTGCATATCTTGACAGGGGTTTTTGCTTAACAGTTGGCGATTTTATTGACTGTCGGATACAACTTTAAAGGTGCAAAGGCAGACATTAAAGTTTGGACCCTTATGTCGAACATGATGATGAGTATAGTTCTTCTCGTATAGCTCTTAAAACTGGACCTTACATGATTATGACAGTATCGAGTCTGGATGGGTGTAACAGACTCCTACTTGAGTTGCTTTTCTTGGATCTCTAATTTTGGAGAATTGTGACTGATGTTTTTTTAAAAAAATTCAGTGGAATCAAGTGTGTATGGTAGATAGAGAGAGTCGACTATACGTATATTGGACAGTAAGCCTTAAAAATAATGAGTATAGATATTTCTAGATCCTTTTTTTAAAAAAAAAAAAAGAAAAAAAGAGAGAATTCTGCCCCTTTATGTTCAAGTGCAGATATGCAATTGATTATCAGCATCTCTTCGTCAAAGTTACCTCTGATATGCATCTGCACTCTGTCCATTATTTCTTGTCAATTGCTCTAGAAATAACACAATAAAAATATCTGCTTTAATTTTTTACATCAATTTATCTACTGTGTCAATTGGGTAGTTGTTATTTATGCTCTATTTGTCTAGGTCGATGCTCAACACAACAGGTTGCTTTGACTTATATGCCCGGTTTTGTACAAATCAGTAACGAGGTAGCTCTTGTGGTGTCGATTCAATACGATTCCAGCTCCTGGTGGACTTCCTGAGGGTCATGACACTACATGTTTTAAGCAGGACTCAGAGAAAAGGAATCTCATTTTAGTCCAATAAGATTATTATTAACCATGTATGCTCCATTTAATTTTCCCTATAAATCTATATGGCTGCTATAACAAAACAATTCAGTAGCTTTTTACTGCTGTTGGAATTTGGGGACCGAATCTGTTGTAGCTTTTTCCTTTGAGGAAATTGAGGGAAGGGAGGAAGAGGGAAGGGGGGGGGGGGGGGGGGATAGGAAGGGAGAAGGAGAAAGTAAAGCTTGCAGAATAGAATCATTAAAATCACTTGATATATTTTATGTTACCAACAAGATCCATGAATTTATCCTTAACCCTCCAACTCTTTCCTACAATGGAGGTATTGGTCATTTACATGGAGGGAAAATGATCCTTCCACTCTCTTCCTTTCTTCCCTCCATATGATATCCAAGAGGATGATCCCTTTCCTTCTTTTCCTTTTTCCTATATTTCTCCCTATTCAAATTTAACAAGATGCCTTATCCCGAAAGTATTTGAGTGTTACAATTACATCAATAATTAGGATTTTGCCTTTTATAGTGCAACAAACTGACCTGTTGCCTTTTCACTCAACCTCGCTGAGTTGTTCGTACAAGTTAATAATTAGGGAAATTAATCAAGAATTGGGGGAAAATGGTGGTGAATTTCATTCAAACAGCCCTTATAAGGTGACTTTAGGCCACAAGTCTCAGGTAGTGTCTAGAGGACACAAATCTCCAAGTTGATTCTAAGAGAGAAATAACAAAATGACATACCCTTCACACCCAACCCAGTTCCCCTTTTAATTACACAATACACTACCAAACAAAATTACAAAAAGCTATGAAAAAGCTGCTCCAAAAAAGGCTGTTAGACAAATCCCAACTACTCCTCCTTTTTACTCTGCTTGCTCACTGCTGCTTTTGCTCACTGCTGCCTTGTCTCTTCCTCCTTGAATAGGTGATCAAAGCTGGTGGTCCTGGGTCCTTTGGGTCCGTTGCATATAGTTCTGCAAAATTGACAGGATAGTTGGTTGCTATAAGAATTTGTATTTAATTAGTGTTACTGGTTGTATCCTTTATAACTTTTACTATATTTTTTTTGGTCTTGAAGGATCCAGAAACTGGGAATTGGTGGCTACAGTACCAAGAAAGCATCAACATAGGCTACTGGCCTGCTGAGCTGTTAGAGAGATTAAGTGTCACTGCAGAAACTGTTCAGTGGGGAGGTGAAATTTATAGCACCCGACTGGGACATCCTGGTCATACCAGCACTGAGATGGGGACTGGAACCCTACCTGACTGGATTAGTGAAGTATCAGGTTGGACTAAGAGAATGCGTATTCAAGATAATTCCATGATTCTTAAGTATCCAGAATGGCTTTTCACTTATACAGATGACTATGAATGTTACAATGTGAAATTACACTGGGAGTATCACGAGTATGTTGCTGATCCTAGCTTCTATTTCGGAGGTCCTGGCAAGGATTGGCATAGCTGGCGGTGTGTTTATTGACCGTTTGACTTTTTTTCAGTCAAGAATCAAGTAGTTTGTCAAACAGTATGATAATGGTATTCGAATCTCTCCTTATAATTCTGGTTGTGATATTATATGTCATACTTTTCTAATTCTTCTCGGACAATAAAATTCCTTACAAACTGCCAAATCCTGACTATTGAGTTCTAATCAATTTTTCTGTTGCTGTTTTTTTGTTGCTCTTCTACTTTAATTTCTTTCTAATAAGGGTACAATGAGTCAGTAAGGTGGGAGGAGGAGGACCTGTCCATAGGTTATGAGAATCAAACCAATCTCTAGGTAGGGCCGTAGGGTGTGGTGGGGGTACCGCTACAACTGCTGTGCCCGTTTTCATACTTTTGCTTGTTCTACTGTTTGATGAAATGATAATTCCTGTAACAACCATCAAGTACTATGAAGATGATTCAATGCTGACATTGTCCATTTGTTTAATATTCACAAACTGAAAGTCTGGAACTACTCCCTCCATCTAAATATAATGTCCATTTTTACCAACCTTTTCTTCATCTTTATCAGCTTTCAATTATTTCATCAGTTCTCTATTGCATGTTTATTTGAAAAATCATCATACATTGTTGTCACTTCTGAATACTAATATGTTGACTAGCATCTCCTTTATCTGTGCGAGTAACCTTTAAATACACCTCAACCTTATGTCCTTGTCCATTCCAAAGTTCATRATTTTTTCAAATTTTCAGTCCAGCGTACTGGGTACTTACCACTTTACCAGTTACCACCGATTTCTTTCATCTCACAAAGCCTAGAAGCCCTAGGCAGAACCTTTACAGCCTTGTTTTAGCTATAACCTTCTCATTAAACTCCCTTTTAATTTTCTAGAAAACCATTGGACCACTTACAATATTAAATTTTAAATTAATCTACCACTTACACAGTCCCCTCAAAGAATTGTAGCAAGCAATCAAATGACAGTTGCTTATGAATTGTGATCCTCAGTTTGCATGCCAGCATTGATGCAGAATTTTCCATTATWCCTTGAGTATCTATTCTACTATGTTACTGCAAGCCATGCACAGAGATAACTTTCAGATGTAACCAAGTAGACTACATATTTGTCACCCAATCTGCACTAGTCACTTCAGGCATCAAATTACCAAGATCATCATAGATTCATAGATCTACATCGCATCAGTTGATCCTTGAAAATTTGTATGCTCATAGCCTCAGACATTTGTTTCATCGGAACTATACCTCCGAAAACCAAATGATGCTAACCCAAATCTAATAAAATTTTCATTCTTGCGCGGTGCGCTATTAATCTCGACATGCTAAATTTTTTACATGCAGTCCAATTTCAATACATCATATCAATGTTTCTAGCTTAACAAAAGTCATGTTGAGGATCTCAATGTTTATATAATTTGAACTATCAATTCTTTTGGTCTGCATTTTATTCTTTGNCCAAGATCATCATAGATTCATAGATCTACATCGCATCAGTTGATCCTTGAAAATTTGTATGCTCATAGCCTCAGACATTTGTTTCATCGGAACTATACCTCCGAAAACCAAATGATGCTAACCCAAATCTAATAAAATTTTCATTCTTGCGCGGTGCGCTATTAATCTCGACATGCTAAATTTTTTACATGCAGTCCAATTTCAATACATCATATCAATGTTTCTAGCTTAACAAAAGTCATGTTGAGGATCTCAATGTTTATATAATTTGAACTATCAATTCTTTTGGTCTGCATTTTATTCTTTGTATCCTTTTCTAGTTGTTCACGAGTCACTGTTCCAGATGATCTGGTAGTATAGAGTAGTTTTGGTCCATAGCAGAATTGGAAGGAAAAGAAAGACATTCAGCCACAGAGATAAGGAGAATGTATTAAAAGGGAGTGTAAATGTACTAGTATATTTTGATTTACTTGGAAGTTGAGTTCTCAGATGTGCCTATATTAGGCTTGCTCCCTTGCAACCATCCTAGTGCAAACAAACTTTATAAAAAATAAATAAAAAAATAAAAAAAAATAAAAAAAAAAACCATGTCTACATTACATGATAGATGCTAATGCTCTTTTATTACCTTAATTCTTTTCTTTCTTCCTTCTTTCAGGAATTGCATGGATTTTGCTGAATCTTATTTACTTTCATAAGGTGCCTGAATGAATCCTAAATTTCATGCTTTTCCTGGTCTAAAGGTGATGAAATTCGATTGGACWATATAGGTCTTCCATCTGTAATTTTTCAATGATTCATGTATTGTGATGTCTATTCACTTATAATTTAATATGAATTTGTTGTAGCTAGATGGTGTGATTTTCATTTTGATTGTTGTGCAAATGTGCCAATGAATTTACGACGAGCTTAGATTATACAACCAACTATCGTTTCTTTGGAGATTGAAAGGTAATATTTAGGAAATTTTGGGGATAAATACCTAGTTTCGAGGCGTTTTTGAAAATAAATACCTAGTCTCCAGTTTATTTTTTACTTAAATACCTAGCTTCCAGTTTATTTTACTTAAATACCTAGTTTCGCCATTTCCTTTAAAAATTGGTACCTACTAACAGATTTTCTACAAAAACTTAACCCCATTTGTGTGAAATTACCTTTTGCCCCCCCCCTTTTTTTCCTCCTTTACGTTTTCTTTTTCATTCTTCGTTGCTCCATTCTCTCTTTCTCTCTCTCTCATCCTCACACCTGATGATACTATAACGCGTTACTCAGAACTCTCATACTCACCACGAAATCCACTCTCAACTCGTAATCACTCAAATTTCTTCTCTTTTTCTCACAAAATTTCATTTTTTCAAATTAAACCCAAATTTATTAGTTCATTCTCGAAATTTGGGGTTTTTGGGGCTTGTTTGGATCTGAAATTTTAGGGTTCTTGAGCTTTGAATTTGGAGAATTTGAGTGCAAATTTTGGGCGATTTTCTAGTGTTATGAAAATCGAAAATTTTCTGAAGTTTCCCAGCCTTTGTTCGTGCTTCAAAGGGCAATTACTTGGGTTTTTCGGTGGATGAAGGGATTCATCCCCACCGAAATCTGAGTTTTGGGTGCTTATTGGCTCGATTTTTGAGGTTCCTTCTCGTATGTTTGCTTGTTGCTGCTGCTGTTAAGCTCGAACTTGGTGAGTATGTGTTGTGTGTGGTGTTCGAATTTGGGCCATGGTTGGCTGTGGTTGAATTAGGGAGGTGTTCGTGGTTGGTACTTTTGGGGTGGTGGTGGTGCACGCCTGTCACCTTGGAGTGGTGGTCAGTAGAGGTGTTGGTTAGTGGGGTTGGTGGTCAATGGGTAGCAGTGGCGGTAGATGGGGTGGCAGTGGTGAGAGTAAGGGAGAGTAAGGGGGGTTGGGGGCACAAGAGTTAACGGTCAATTAACACTTTTTTGTCAAATTCCGTTACTAGGTACCGATTTTTAAAGGAAATGGTGAAACTAGATATTAAAGTAAATAAACTGGAAACTAGGTATTTATTTTCAAAAATGCCCCGAAACTAGTTATTTATATCCCTAAAATTTCCTAATATTATTTGCATGACTATACTATCATATTAATCAGGTTGAGGAAGCACAAGTATTTCAAATAACACTTTGTTTTAATGTCCGGAAAATTACTATGGTAGCAATCCATTTGATAAGGCAAATGATGGGGTTTATAAGGAAAGGAATATGTGACCTTGGTAAAAGGATATGTAATCTAGGTTTGTCGCAAATGTGAAGACTTTTACTTGTGGTGGGTTGACGAAGGTTTCCTATAAATTGGATTGCATAAAAGGGCTCTATATAGTTAAAAACCTCCTATTTTTTGCAAACATTTTGGATCGAAGGGATGACCAAGGTTGATTTAGGATGAGGTTCCACGGTGTATGTTATTTGCAAATGATATCATTGTAATAGATTAAACTAAGGTTGTGGTTAATGCTAAATTTAATTATTGGTMGCAGGGGTTTGAAGTACTTTGGAATGTCGCTTTAGTACCTAGGGAGGGGKAAACGATGATGWTGTGAGTTTTTATAGAAAGGATTTGACCGTGGGTGGGTGTTTTAAGTATCCTGGTTCAGTCATTCAAAAGGATGGTGCTATTAATCAATATGTGACTCATAGGATTAAGTCCGAGTGGCTCAAATGGAGAGCGGTTGGGTGTTGTGTGACTGAAACATCCCTTTAAAGTTGAAGGGGAAATTCTATAAGACTATCATARTACCATTGTTGCTCTATGGTAGATAGTTAAGGGCTTCTTAGAAGGAATACATTAAGAAGTTGGGTGTTAAAGACATGCATTTGCTAAGATGGAATTGTGGAAATACTCTAAGGGATAGAATTAGATATAAAGAGATCCRGTAGAAAGTTGTTGTCACAAACATTGCAACAAATTAAAAGAAAATCTAATGCGTTGGTTTGAGCATGGATGACTGAGATCTCGAGATGCACTGCTATGAAGAGTGGAGGGTTTGGATCATGGGGAGCTTAAATGAGGAAGAGATACACCGAAGATGAAGCAAATGGAATTGCATGAGAATGAGGTATTTGTTCGTAAGGGATGGAGGATGAAGATCTTTGTTGATAATTACATGGAATTGTCTTTTTGGTTCACGTAGCCGACCCGACTTTTGGAATTAAGGTTTTGATTGATTTGTTGAATCGGTCTATTCCAATCTAGTTTGCAAGTTTTTCAAATTAATAACTATGCATTTATCTAAGGTTTCTTAATTGATTTTGGTCYACTTCTAAAAATAACCTGTGATGCAAGATCTTGAAGTTGATATTTGGTGGGTGCAGACTTGCAGTGCAAAGTGAGTATTAATATGGGTTACAGGTGTGGTGTGGTGAAGTATTTGAGAGAARGACTCTGACTTTACAAACTGTACAGTGGCACACAGTGGGGAGCACAAAATTTATCGACTTTAATATTCTCTGGGAGGAAGAAGAAAATGCGATTTGAGACTTTCATGCTTCTTAAGTATCCGGATTGGGTTTACAAAAATACAGATGAGTAGTTCAGTCCATATGAGTAGAGAGTTGGGACCGTGGTGATCTTATGGGGGGTTTGAGATAGGCTGAAATAGATTCATGTAACCAACCCGATATTTAGGATTAAGGTTTAGATTGATTGATAGACAGCTAGTTTTTATAGTTAATCTTAGCCTTCTATGTATTTTTTGGGACACTATGGTTCTAGATAACTTTCTTTTCTCAAAGAAAACTGTGAAATTCTTTTSATTTGGACCGAAATGACGATAGTGTATTTTTTTCACTAAGGCCCAGTATCTAAAATCATATCTTGAATGTTATCGGTTTCCTTCATAACTATGGTAGAGTCGTAGAGAGTTTGGACTATTTCTMGAATGCAGCTATTTACCTTTTTAATTTTATTGTAAATTAAAATATATGGTACGTGGAATGTTTGGCTTTGGGGAAACCTCAAAATGTGAATGATTTTGCAAGTTTTTTTTTGTTATTCTATTACGATAGTTACCATATCTAGTAGCTCATAGTTAACAGAGTGCCAAAAAATGTGATTATTGCTTCCATATCTGGTTTATGATATCTGTTAAGACATATCTTTATTCACTACAATACAACTTTACCATTATTGCTTTCTGTTAGAGAATTTCTGGACAATTGATAATTGATACCTTTATGATTTGTATATTATAGGGCTGCATTTGTTGAAAAGAAGTCAATTATATTCATTCTGTTTAGAAGCCTGCTGAATCTCACCAATATCAACAGAGAGAGGATCCAAAGGAGGGAGACTTGAAATGGCATTTCAAAGACGGCGATTTTTAACTGAAGTTCTCCTTTTGACTATCTGTGTCCTTGTTTCTGCTTATGTCATACAAGGGAAACATACAAAGAAGAAAATTGCTATAAGCATTGCTGGCAAGCTTAAATTTCTCCACAGACCTGCTCTCAAGAGTATTCAGGTATTTCTCAGTAACTTATGTGTACTATTCGAACGTTTTGCCATAGAGATGACTGATTTCAAGTGGAAGTGTTTGTGAAAAAAATGTCTGATGAGTTGTGTTCCTCCATTGGTTTTCTGATACTTTAATTCTTCATTTCTATGTTATATCATCTAAAAAGAACTTGAGATCACATCTATTAGCGGCACATCATCATCCTGAATTTATTGAATCTCCGTTTCAGGAACATCATGGTTGTTCTTTGATTACTCTGATCTCTCTAATCAGCTTTTTTTGGTTACATTACATGTCTTGTRAATACAATAAGCTACGGCAAGGAATATTCTTTGAACTTTGTGAATCCCTAATTTTTTAAAGGAAAATTTGTCAGAAAAAATCTTATCAGTGCAATCTAGTGAGAAACCTTAAATTTTTTTTTTTTATTATTTTTTATGATGAGAAACAACCTTTAACCTTAGTTGTTTTTTTAAAAAAACTCCAACAGTGGGGTTTCCCGCTTCCGGAAGTCTTAAGGTGAAGAAGAAGAATAAAAAATGAAACCTCATGCTTGTTTTCCGGCATTGACCAAGTTTTTTCTTGCATTGACTTCTTATTTTCAATTGAAACAACGTTGAGACAATGGAAAAAGAATGATTAGCATTTAGCAACCAATTATTAGTGTCACAAMTCAAACCTAGCGTAGCAATTATAAMCATTTTAAACTTGTTGAAGACCTTGCTACCTTAACACATTGTTGTTTTTTTGGTACACTAGAGACGAAATAAGGTTGGTCAATGACAAGAAAAGCTTGGTCAATGCCGGAAAAATCAGTTGACGTTTCATTTCACAAAAAAGTAGTGGTCAAAGGTTGTTTCTCACAAAAAAAGTTTATAACGCTGTTTCTCACAAAAAAAGTTTATAACGCTGTTTCTCACAAAAAAAGTTTATAACGCTGTTTCGCACAAAATGATAATTTTATAAGGTTTTTTCTAACAAGATTTCCTATTTTATACTCCGTATTTTGTTTTCGAGCTAGCAATGTCCACAAGATTTTGTACACCAGAACTATAAACCAAGAGAATCCCATTTAGCTTAATTATCTTACTTGTATTTGTTAAAGGCTTAAGTCAGATATTATGATATAGTCTTATTCTTTGTTCTTGTCCCATTCTTTTTACAAATCATATTGTCCYGTAATTTTGATCTTAAAAAATGCTGTCTGGCTAGCTGTTTTGTAGGAAGAACTCCTAGTTCACTAATTGCCTCCTAGACTCCTATGTTACTCTAGTCTCGTAGTCTTGTAGTGATAGAGACATTTATCGGAGATTTTGCATGAATAACAATTTCCTTGTCAAATTGGCTGAAGTATTCTAACGGTGATTAATGGCAGAAAATTGTGGATTAATGAAGCTAAAGATGAAATATTATAAAAGATAATAATGAAATTACACAAACTAAGATAGTTATCAAGCTTTTGAGAGGCTTAATTCTCTCCCAAACTAGTAACTTGAGGTTACCACTCTCCTTAGTGGCTTGAGGTCACAACTCTCCAAGAGTTTTCACTCAATTACATWAATCTTCAACATACCATTCTTTCTCTACTTACCACTATTTATACCCAACAAACACCTTGAAAATCTCAAGACGTCTACATAGTTCTAAACTTCTAATATCTAATTTATTGTTAATTTCCTAAAATCCCCTTGTCCTACTAATATTGATTCATTACATWTTAACAGCTTAAGTAATTTTGACTTATGTAGAGTCCAGATGGGGACATAATCGACTGTGTTGACATCTACAGGCAACCTGCATTTGATCATCCTACTTTGTTAAACCATACCATTCAGGTGATCTTTTGTTTCTAAGTGGTTGCCTACCAATATTGATTACTTGCTCAAGTAAACTTATGTGTCTTATATATGCAGATGAAACCTAGTTATATTCCAGGAGTATACAGTGTAGATGGCAAGAACACATCTTCAACCAGGATGGCACRACAGATTTGGCAAAGAAGTGGAAGTTGTCCCAAAGGATTTATTCCCATTCGTAGAGTAAGAAAACAGGAATTGTTAAGATTCAATGATCTAGAAAGTTTTGGAAGAAAAAGTCGAACGCTTCCCAATGCTTCAAACAAGAGACAGACTCTTAGCAACCGTACATTGGTTATTAATAATACTACTGTCTTCCTTGATTATCAACCGAATCATTCTGTAAGATATCTTCCAGTCTGATGTTAGTACATTCATTGATAGTCTACATACCTTATGTCTTTTTAGTTTTCTTTTACATAATAGGTAGTGGCTGTGAGAAAGATAAAATAAGAAGAAAGGGTTGTTAATATATTTCAATTTTTTATTTTTTATTTTTTGTTAAAAACCTTAAGTGTGGCTATGAGAAATGGAGAATAATGCCTTCAATTTTAAAGTAGCTGATTGCAAAAGATCAAGCAGTACAAGGGACAAAAGTTTTTTATTGTTTGTTACTTATTTTGAGCTGCGAATATGAGTTCGAAATGTCATGCTATGTGTTGTGGTTCACTCGGAGTCTATATTGGATCTCTTTCGGATTCTGACAACTCCTGTTATATTTTCATTAACCCAGTCCGCTGTGCTAGTCGCAACAGTTACCCATTTTGTCGGATCTAGAGGTAGTTTGAATACCTGGAACCCAAGAGTTGAATCACCCYATGAATATACTACTTCACAAATTTGGCTTACTTCTGGCGGCCCAAATGACTACGAAAGTGTAGAATCTGGATGGATAGTAAGTACCAATATAACTTAATGCCCCATATAACTGTACTTGCAACCAGAAATTAGCCATGTATTGGTGCTCTACTCTTTTAGTCTTTTCATTCTAAGACTACTGATTTGAAATACTGATCATGAAAATTTTCCTCAGGTGAATCCGAAGTTATATGGTGATTCACAGACAAGATTCTTTACACATTGGACTGTAAGGATTCCTCCTTGAAGCTCCTTTTTTTTTCAAGAGACTATAGTTTATGCAGGATATTTACTTGATATTAATTATGTTAATATGTCAAGTAACGTTGATTGCTTTTTGCTGGGTTGATTTCAGAGTGATGGATATCAGAAGACAGGCTGCTTTGACCTTTTATGCTCTGGGTTTGTACAAACCAGCCATGAAGTAGCTCTTGGTGCAGCACTAAGTCCTGTATCTTCTGCAGATGGAAGCCAATATGAAATCTCTGTCCAAATCTCCATGGTACCAGATCTCTTACTCACAGTTTTTCTTCTTTATGTGCTTGCTGAGTTGGTTCTTCTCATAAAGCATGGCTTTATAGGAATGTATAAATAATTCTAACGTGGGAAATTTTGTCCGTTGATGAGGTTGGACTWGGTAATAAGGTAACAAAGAGTATAGCATTGTAGGGCTGGATGTAGTTTCACCTTTGTCATTCCTGGGRTTGAAATATGTTTTTAAGTAACTTAAAGGTAAATAACTTAATCTTGTTGGATTGCCATTAATGATGTTATGAATTTTTCTGATGTTTATTCCGTATATGTTTCATGATGGGGGTAAAAGTTTTCAAGTTCTTTCCCTGTCAAAAAAGAGAAAATAATAAGGAAATTTTGTTCTTTCTTTACATTGCTTGAATCATCCGGTTTGACCTTATGCCTTAGGTAATTTTTGCAGCTCTTTGCTTACATATAATACACAATCATCTTAGATACAGGTCTTTCTGCATGTGCTGCCAAATTTTGCAGAATTCTTKGTGTCARCACATCCCACACAAATAGTCCAATCTGCACTTTATCTTCTTCTTTCTTTCATTTTTTTTACTAARTGCATAAGTTCATGAAATCTGTTTATCCACAATGATGGAGCAATGTAAACCAAGGTATTCCCTAATTAAGGGAGTTTCCTTTCATGAATGCATCAAGAGAARGCCATCTTATCAAACATCCTTTTTCTGCTTATGTAGGATGCAAAAACTGGCAATTGGTGGCTGCGAATCAGTGACACAATTGACCTTGGGTACTGGCCCAACTCCTTGTTTGGCGATTACTTGAAATCAGGTGCTACAGTGGCTCAATGGGGAGGAGAAGTTCACAGCACCAAGGTGAGAGGAGTCCCCCATACTAAAACAGCTTTAGGGAGTGGGCATTGGCCTCAGGATCTCTTTGGAAACGCGTGCTACATTGCCCACATAAGGACCATGGATTACTCTTACGTCTGGAATTACCCCAGATATGTAGGTATTTTAACTGATGAACCAGACTGTTATGCTGCATTCCATTATGTACCAGGGTTCATGGAAGAACCTACACTCTTCTTCGGGGGACCAGGAGGTTTTCAAAACCCTACATGCCCATAGAAGTGCCTTGAGGCTTTAGAGACCAAGTGTTGCGAAACTTGTATTTACTTTTCAGATCCAGGTTATACAGCTTGGGTCTTTCCTTTTTCTTCTCTTTGAAGGGAATTTCAATCATCTTTGAAGTAGTAGTTGTTGTTTTTTTTGGATTTTTTTGGATCTAAGTAGTGCTGTTGTTTTTGCTGTTATTGTTTTTGACTTTTATATATGCACTCTGGCACTCACATGCGTCTTTATCTTACATACACTGGTATACTACATAAGAGGCATGGAGTAGACTTACACCAGAAAAGAAGTACCCTARGTTCTTCMTCGGGACACCATGAGGTTTTCAGGCTAGTGCTAATGTGACAGTAGTGTGAATGTGTGATGTGAAGACAAGTTGGCAAGGTTTTTTATTAGCAGAAAAGGTTGTGGTCGATCTAGTAATTTAGGACATTTTTATACTTCGCACATTCTTGATTGTGATATTTTATATTTAGGACATTTTAGCTTTAGGAGTAGGACATTTTATCAGGAGCATGATGCTCTAGGTGCGCCTAGGACATTTTAGCTTCAGGAGTAGGGCATTTTATCGGGAGCATCATGGTCCCGGTGCACCTAAGAGCATGATAAATGGATGAATAAGTTCAATATATAGGTTGGAAGTTGGAACAAATTATACTTCTGTTTAGCTAAATTGTTTTTTTTTTCCAGAGAAGATCAATATTGTATTTTGTTAATATCAACTTTTTAAATTTTGCTGGGGTGGGGCTATGCATAAAAGTTAACAAATGCATTGAAAAGTAAAATATACATTTATTTTGTGAATAGATTCCATGAAAAAGTCTAAATATATCTCACTTTTTAAAGAATTTTTTTCATAAAATATATGTGTATTTCAATTTTGAATTCTCATCACATTTAATGCATAGCACTAAGGGCTACGAATAAAAAAAAAAAAAAKCTTTTTTATTAATGCACAATTGAAGTTGTTGGTGGTTCTTGGTTAAATGGAACATTGGAACAAACCAGAAGAAACGAAGGGAGTGGCGGATTTAAGTTGTTAATTTGTACCTAAATTTTTGGGGACATGTTAAGAAAAATAAGAAATTAATTTCATATGGTCGAAATGAAAATAATACGAAGTAAAGGAGAAAATAATGTASTTTGTAGTTTGTAAGGAAAAGTCTGTGAGTATGTAGGGTAATCTCATAAATGCAGTAATTAAATTGTTGATTTTCCATGCAATTATGGCACAGAGTATCTAGAGTGATTCCTTGAATGCAGTTAGTTACCTTTTTACATTATTATTATTATTATATTAGTTTGCAAATCTGTAATCATGTCTTTCATGGAAAGTTTGTCCTGAATTATGATTATGATAGTTTACCATTATCCATCCAGCTGCTAGTTGTCATATTTAAGGGAATTCCAATAATGTATGATAATCTGATATATCTATACCTTAGCTTGTTTACAGTATATGTTCAGATAAATCTTTATCTACGACAATCCGTCTTTACTATCATTGCTTTCTGCTAAAATTTGATCCCTTCTATACTATAGTGCTGAATGCAAGCCAATGCGACCTGTTAAGAAGCCTGCATCCTAACTCTCACTAAAATTCAGAGATAGAGGAGTGAACTAATGGCATTTCAAAGACGTGAACTTCTCTTTTTGTCTATCTGTGTTGTCTTCATTTCTGCTCATGCTGTACAAGGGAAAAATACACATAAGAAACTTGCTATTAGCGTTGCTAGCAAGCTTAAATTTCTCCACAGACCTGCTCTCAAGAGTATTCAGGTACATATTGCTCGATCATGCATCATGAAGCTTGAGTTTTTATTTGCCTTTCAATCTTTTGTTATGATATAGTTGTGGTCTATTACTTCAATGTTCATGTTCTGTCTTTACTTATTTGTTTGCTAGGAAATTGAAGTTTACTAGTTTGCTGATTTGATTGCCCACTATGTTACTCTGAGTTTGATTCTAGTAGTCTTGAAGTACATACTGTTGACTATAGTTATCTATGTTTTTGCACGAATAACTATCTCCCTGTAAATATGATCGTTTAACCAGCTTTAGTCTCCCGTCCTTCCTTATGTAGAGTCCAGATGGAGACATAATCGACTGTGTTGACATCTACAAGCAACCTGCGTTTGACCATCCTACTTTGTTAAACCATACCATTCAGGTGATCTTGAATTTGTTTGTTGCAAGTTAATTGCTTGCCAAATGTGATCACTTGTTTCTAGTAAACTTATGTTTCCTATATATGCAGATGAAGCCTAGTTATATTCCAGGTGAATACTCTGTGGATGATAAGAATAAATCTTCAACCAGGATGGCTCAACAGACCTGGCGAAGAACTGGAACTTGTCCCAGAGGATCCATACCCATTCGTAGAGTCACAAAACAAGACTTGTTAAGATTCGATGGTATTCAAAGTTTTGGAAGAAAAACTCGAATGTTTTCCAATGGTTCAATTAAGAGACACATTGTTAGCAACCATACTTCGTTTATTAATGATACTACTGTCTTGCCTGCTTTCCAACCAAATAATTCTGTAAGATATCGCTCTGCCTCACATTTTTTACCTTTGATATTTAGATTGCATTTCTTAAAGTTTTTTTATAGCCACCCTTTGACCTTTTCTATCTTTTTTTTTTTTTAGAAAAACTATAATGTAGTTACTTGAGCTGGGAATATGAGTAGAGAATGTCATGCTACGTGATGTTGTACTCTTATGTAGGCCAGGAATGTCATACAATGAGATGTTGTACTCTATGCTGAATCTCTGTTGGTTTCTGATAATTTGCCTGTGATGATTTCATTGAACCAGTTCGCTACAATGGTTGCAACAGTTACCCATTATGTTGGAGCTAAGGGTAGTTTGAACGTCTGGAACCCAAGAGTTGAATCACCCGATGAATACACTACTTCACAAATTTGGCTTACCTCTGGGGGACCAAATGTCTATGACAGTGTAGAATCTGGATGGATAGTAAGTACTACTATAACTTAATGCCCCTAAATATTTGTAATTGCAACAGGAACATAGGTAAGTATRGGAGCTGAAGTCTTCTAAGTCGAAGACTTTTTGGTTTGAAATGCTTTTGCCCCATAATTTTTTCAGGTGAATCCGAAGTTATATGGTGATAGTCAGACAAGATTCTTCACACATTGGACTGTAAGACTCTTTCTATTTTTTCAGCAGAAAACAGTTTATGGCTTTATGCAGGATAATGATTGAATGTCAACTACTCCYTAACTTTGATTGCTTCTTGCTGGGTTGATTTCAGAGTGATGGATATCAGAAGACAGGCTGCTTTGACCTTTTATGCTCAGGGTTTGTACAAACCAGCCACGAAATAGCTCTTGGTGCAACAATAAGTCCCTTGTCTTCTGAAGGTGGAAGCCAATATGATATCTCTATCCAAATGTCCATGGTACCAGATCTCTTACTCGCTCTCAACCTTTTCCTGTTTATGCTCGATCTTGTTCATTTTACATACTGATCATCAACCATGAGCTGCCAAATTTTGCAAAATTTACACAAAAGACCAATCTGCACATGATCTTCTCCTATCTTCAATTTGTAACTTATTGCACAAGTTGATGAAATTTGTTTATCTACAATACGTATTGTGGAGTTAGAAATTTCAAGGGAATTTCTTTAATGCGTCATCATTCWTCAAGGAGACAGCAATCTTTATTATAACCATTCTTTTTCTGCTTATGTAGGATGCCAAGACTGGAAATTGGTGGCTGCGATTCAATGACAAAATTGACATCGGATACTGGCCTGCTTCCTTGTTCGACAATCATTTAAATTCAGCTGCTACATTGGCAGAATGGGGAGGAGGAGTTCACAGCTCAAATGTGAGACTAGTACCTCATCATACTACTACAGCTTTAGGGAGTGGACATTGGCCACAAGATCTCTTCGGTTATGCAAGCTACATTGCCCACATAAGGACGATGGATTATTCTTACATCTGGAAGTACCCTAACTACATTGGTATCTCAACTGATGAACCCGACTGTTATGCTGCATATCATTATGTACCGGGCTTCATGGAAGAACCTACACTCTTCTTCGGGGGACCAGGAGGTTTTCGTAATCCTAGATGCCCATAGAAATGCTCTTAGGCTTTAGAGACCCAGTGTTTTCAAGTGCTAGTTTTTTCTTCTTTTGAAAAAAAAATAATATTAGGACCAGCTTATACAGCCTTAGGTTTGCTGTCTGTTTGAAGAAATCTGTTGAACTATGAATGATCCACCTTTGTTAGCACTTGTTGAAAGATTTCGCATGAAACCACTTTTTCTTTCTGTCTTTCTTTTCTTTTCTTTTCTTTTTTGAGGACTTGAACAATTGAAATGTTCTATATACTTCATGTTGCATGCTTGTGAAGTTATGAATGTACCGATGATTTATATACCTAATAATGAAGATTAGTAGCTCCCTATTATATGTCAGTATGTCACCTTATATTGTTCAGACACTYGAAAATATTTCTTGCATCAAACAGAGAATGGATAGCAAGCAAATTAATTATTCGGCTATTATTCTCTTATCATTTCATTAGAGCAATACAAATCGTATTGATTGATACTTAATCAGTAATCATCTTAATAAATTTGAGTATTGGCCAAGTGGTCATTCTCCACGAGCTGCCTAATTTGATTTTCTGCAGTGTTTTAGCCTTGTTTTCGAAGGGTCATCTCACATGACTGAATCTCATAATCTCATGCTTTTATACGAGTACTAGATAGCAAAACTAATCATAGCCTGGAATTAGTCAGCTCATAATAAAGCTTGCCCAAATGTTCTAATGTATGAAAATGTTTCATACAAGACTCAAAGTAGCTTTCAACAGTTACAACTAAATCACAATTAGATCCCAGGTACATCTTGTTTCACATTATATACATTCATTTTTGTAAAGTAACTCTTGACAACCGTCTACCAATTCGAATTCGAAAGCAGGAACAAAATTACTAGGTATAAACAAGAATTAGCTATAAATTCATGGAAATAAAATATCTACATATCAGTAACCCTACTACCAGATCAGGACCGAGGATTCTACAAAACGRAAAGTATGTCATTATACATTAACCTGGGCAGACATCGATGTTTACTTTGGCAAAAGCTGATTCTCAGGATTTGTGGGTCATTTATGAGAACCAAGGGAGATTCAAAGGTCAAGGCACAAAAATATGAGGATCAAATCAGCTGAGAATCATCATAAGCARGGTGGTTACATGTACTAGTACTGCCGTCTTTCTTCTTGAATAGACTGAAAGATGCGTGCTGCTGATTCCCTTGTAGATTTTTGTGGAACAACCCTGATTACTCTAGTTGGCTTTTCAGTTGGAGAGCCTTCAGAGATCTTGGTTGTTGGAGCTGCAGGAAACAGAGGAAGCGCGTCTCTTCCTTCCATGAGAGGAACTGTACCTGTTTCCTGTGTTCTCTGACCAGGGCTACTTGCCGTACTTCCTTGCAGCTCGCGGTCTTTAGAGGGCAAGGATCTTGCCACAGGTGTAATAGGTCCATTCCTTTGATGAGGTATATTCAACGAACTTTGTTGTTGCATGCTTCCATAATTGACACTGGTCCCCACAGGCTGACCTGTTTGACCATATGGATTTGGCCCTGAGAACTGATTAAATTGCTCCACAGTTGAGCCMGATACGCTTGGGCTCATGATGGGCATTGGCATGCCATATGGAGGAAAGTAACCCTGCCCACCAAAATGCATGCCTGGTGGCATTCCCATGCCTRGTTGATACTGCGGAGTTGGCATTCCGTAAGCTGGATTCATCACAGGTGGCAAGCCTGCACATACTGGGCCCATACATCCAGGTGCAGGATATGGCTTGTATACAAGACCCTCTGAAGGTGACATCACAGGCACCAACCATTGATGCGGTGCTGGTTGGTGGAAGTTCCAAGGATTCATTTTTGGATCCATATTGCCCGGTGGGAATGACGAGACTGTGTTAACAGAAGAAGGCTGATAGGCTGTAGGCTGAATAGCATTTTGAGGCGGGATTGGAGGAGACTTAGTGACCGCATTCTCAGCTGTTCCTTCCATCTTATCAGTTGCCTTGTGGGAATCATCCTTCTGTGCATTCTTGCGAACAAGAGCATCTACCGCATACTCTGAAGAAAATTTCTTCACAGCAGAACCCTTCAAAGAAGTTTTACCCACAAAAGCACTGCCTTCAATTAGCATATCTGGGGATTCTGCAATYAGTTTTTGRACCTGCAACAGTTTCAAAAGTTTCAATGCTAATAAACATAAGAGTTGTATCATGACAAATCTGTCTAAAAGTGCCTGTAGTACCTTCAACAATCTGTGCAACTCGAATATTTGAACAGCAAACACTCTTTGTTGGCTGTAAAAAGATGAATTGTAAGGACAACTGAACAAAAATAGCACTATAAAAGGGTCGATAGKTTGTCTCGATTCATTGCATAAAAAACTGATAAAATTGTCTTAACGTGCATCAGATTTTAGCTTTCATTATATTTGCAATGCACCCATCTCTAAATCAACAGTCATTGACAAAGCGCTCAAAACAACAAACTCATTAATTATACTTCATTTCTTTTTGCTCGCATCACTTACATTTCAAGGCAATTTCATATTACAATCAGTGATGCAAGTAAAAAGAAATAGAGGAAATATGAAGTTATGCATTTCATCTATTTACCTACAAGCACTAATGCCTACATTAAGCAACTTGGGGTGGTGTTTAACAAGGCCACAGTACAAAAGCACTTGATGAAATTGGGTCCAATACACAGAAAAGAGAAGGAAAAAAAAAAAAACATCAATACGTAACTTATAGTATCACAATGTCCAATCATATCATGATAGAACATTCTGAGAAGCATCTGATTCCCATTGCCACCTCAAAAGTAAAAAAATAATAACTGCTGAGCTATCCAAGTCCTAAAAAATTCACACCCTTAAGCACCAAGTAGGAGGGCTTACCTAAGCACTTAGTTTGCAAAGCAATACAAAGGTATGACACAAAATATGTTCACCATAGACAGAGGCATAAGACAATAAATCATGGATGATCCACCGTCTCAAGGCCCGCCTGGCACCAAATGCATTGGAAAATTGTTCTAGATGTTTGCACTGCTGGAATTATGAAGGTTCGCCAAGCATAAAATGGAGGGACTGATGATCGCCACAGCATCAAAAATTCCCTCCCTCAAAGCAAATATCACATGTCTGCTTACAGTATCACAAAATTATTCACCACAATCCCAGCAGTTAACATAAATTTGACAGTTGAGAGGAACTTTCAACAATAAAAATACTCAGCACAGTTTCTCAAGGACTGGAAAAGTGGAAATATCTAGCTACTTTGACTTGCCCTAACCTAAATCACTTGAGGAAACACTATCTGAATCTTGAACAAAAACTTGTTAGAAGTTTGTAACAGATTAAAACTATGCACACGTACAAATTAGAAAAGCCCCATCCCTCAACTTTTGTTTTTATCATCCTGCATGTTTACCATCTTACATCTATCGCAGCTTTAGAGGTGTTAAGTGGCATTGACAATTAATGAAGAAAAGCATAGACAAGCATTACCATGGTCCATGGATGATAGAATAAAATCTTGCTAACAAATAACATATAGTACACACTACCATTACCCCCATTTAGTACAGCTTACCAAATGGGCTTTCATGTTATATATGTTCCCCTCCTAGGTCCGTTGACAAAACATAAAAACCCAACAATCATTTCAAAAAAGCAACAGGCCAAAAAGTAAATTAAAATTCAAGTAACAATAAGCAGGCAAAATCCATTGTTGTACAGTAAAATGGTAAATTGTATCTTAGACAAGGAAAAACAAGACAAGACCCAAGTGTATCACAAGACCATGATGAGCAACATGGTAAATATATACATAGACATCTCATATAAGTATATAACAATAAGAGTCAAAAAAAAGAGTCCAAATACATCACCCTTCCAAAATATCCAAGCAAATATTGACGTTGAAATTCCATTCCTACCCCCATCGCATAAGGTTAAATAAAATTTACWAAAAATGGCTGTCCCAAATTGTAAATTGCATTCCTCATTACTTGAGTACGTAACTGATTGCATTTTTATTAAAATTGAAAATGAGAGCAGAGAATATTCAGAATAATAGATATTGTTACCTATTCAACGTTTCAACTACAAAACATTACTACTTTATGCAATGGACAAACACACACACACACAGACAGTTTTCTTCCAATACTTAAGGGCTTTTCTTAAATATGATTTGAGAAAAAGGAACACACTTGATACATGCTTACAACACCTAGCCAAAAGGACACATGCAATAAGAAGGGCAGAAGGGAGGAAGAAAAGGCATATAGCATACTAGTTGCCTACTAAAATACTTACTTGGCAATGGCAGTTCTAGCTTTCCAAAAATGTTTGCGGCCTATTACCCGGACAACATCATCAGGACCTAGGTCTAATCCAGATACATTATCCTCCATAGACGTCTCAGAGATATCGTCTCCTTTATCTGGGCTTTCTTTCTCCAATGACTGATATTCTCTACCCTTGCATTCCTCTGCCCACCTCATGTCACCCTTATAATGACATTCTACACGAGGATTATGGGTCATTCCTGAAGTTTTTTTCCATGAAGATTCTCTGATGGTTGGTCTGAAACACCTGCACCATTTGTAGATCTATAGAAGATAATTCGCCATCATGGTCCTGTCGTAAGCAGGCACCTGTTTTCTCTAAGCTTCTCATTCTGCACTTATCCTGATGTCCATTCTGTMRATAAGCATCTTTCCTCCAGTCATCCTTTTCCCTCATCAAGATATCSGATGAGTATCTTGTAGGAGCCTCAAATACTCTTGAACTTCTTCTGTCTTGGTTTTTTAAATGCTGTTTTGGGAAGTCTTCATTATTACTCTGGCCAGTCTCTTTTTCGCCCATACATGGAAGCGCTGTTAGATGACCTGATCTTATAAGATTCCGCCTGTCCTCGTGCATATGACTCTGATTTCTGCCATTACATAGCATAGTTCCAGGTTGAGAAAATATGGGAACCATAAAATCATCATCTTCCAAAGGTTGTTTTCTATTCTCCCCCTGTAGCATTTGATTATTGACATTATTCAAAACTCCAGCTTCAGGCCGACTAACTTGAGCCTCATCATAAGATAAGGTTGAGGGAGGTCGATAAAGGGGGAAGTACATATTTCGTTCATGGCCTGTACCCTGCATCTATGAAATAAATACAAAAATAAGCAAGTTCCTGATAATTAACTATATCTGAAATTCAGAACCATTAACTATGGCAAAACATTAACACTGTCAACAAAGTCCATGCCCAAGCAAAAATAAAATTTCAAAAAAATAGCAATATGATAGAGAAGATGACCTCAAAGTACCAAAGTTAAAAGAAGCACTGAAACAGTGGCAATCTAAAGAAGACAACTCAAAATCCCATCTAAATTACAAGCTAAAATGGGAGGGAGGACAGCTACTGTCACAACATTTTGAAATTAATTCTATCTCCCGTAACACAATAGAATAAGACAGTCAATAGAAGTTAACTAGAAGAGAAGCTATACGAAAGAAATAGAAAATGCAGGTAGTTGACATTATATCTGTAAGATAGCATATTGCTTTACTTTTACCGATCATTAGGCTCACTCATTTTAAGAACTCAATACTATCACTTACTCCCAACGTTCAGAAGTTTAAACTGAACTCTGGAGTTCAAATGGGCACAGCTTTAATAAGGAAATTGAAACTATCAAAAACAATCTCCTGTAGTTCTTCAGTAGCTCAGAGTAGGTGGCTGTTAAAAAAGTGGTCATCGATTCAGATCTTTTTCAGGGAGATTCCTTCTCATCCAGTAACAAGAAGTTGATTTGATTGRTAGAATGCATCTTGCTTCACTATTCTCACTAATTACGCCTCTTTTTTTCTAGGATGCTAATAACAAAATTTATGGGAATAAAGCGTRGGTTGATTGATTGATATAAATATAATTTTAATCAATTAGCTTATGTGATAACTTGGTCCTCGATCATAGCCAATAATACAAGCTAGCACATGGAATCGGGTAATTCGTAAAATGTGGGATCTCAAAAAAAGAGACAACAATACAATACCGGTGACATCGGAGAGACAAGAGATAACAAATGAACACAGTCCATAAGGCAGGAGGACAAGACATCTATACCATGTACCAAATGACACTTTGAGCTTGGAGGAGATTTAGAAGCAGCTGGATTGTAGTAAATTCACCCAACAGGTTGATTGATGAAATTTTGGAATCTAAAACTTAAAACAGATCTTAGGAGTTGTGAAATACAAGTATGTACACCGTTACTATATTCAATCTGTAAGTATATGATTGCTGCCTACAGGTGAAAAGAGCAAGCAACTCACTTTAAAAACACTAAAGAGTTCACTCAGAACATTTATGTTGTACAAATGAAAATGTGAATGAGCTTCAGAAAACAATAACCATTCACAAAATCACAAGATGTCCATCCAGGATACTGAAAACCACACAACAGCTTATCACACATTCAAGGTACAGTACAACCATCTGCCACGACCATCATTGATCAGGCAGCTCAATTGTAGCATTCAACTGCTTAATACAAGGAGTCTTACACACAGAATTTGACTAAAACACAACCTAACCAGTAAAGAACATTGATCATATACACACTCTAGTCTACACACACAACAACTTTCAATGACACCGGCACGCACGCCAAACAAACATAGCGAGACTTGAGTTATTAGGATAATAAGGTTCACCTGCATTGTAGAGGTAGGAGGAGTGTAATGGTGTTGGCATTGGGGTGCCACCGAATTGTGGCGCTGAGAAGGAATAGTGAGCTGCTCATAGAGAGCCATCTTGTTCCTAGGAGGAGCTCTTGGACCTCCTTTCCAGCATCATTTACTTGTAACCTTGGGAACATTGGTCCATTCATTTTATCATCCTCTTTCCCTCTCTTCATTTTCTCTTTCCTCTCTATATGATATGATATTAAATGAGTTGAAGTGGATTCTCTGAAACAAAGCTCAAGTAACGATTACCCATCACTGAATAATCAAAGACTCAATCAAAACTCAAACAAATCTATATTACAGGTAAAAGTGGCACTCAGACCAACACAAATCTTGAAATTAGAACGACCCAGATATCAAAAGCACAAATATCAGGAATCACAGCTCACCAAAGTGATCCCTCACCACACCATGAACCCCCAAACTTATGATTTGATGAAATTTTAACAAAGAACCAATCTTTCAAGATTAGAACCCACAACTTAAAATAAAATCAACCGATAAAGACCTCAAATTTTAGGAAAAGGGAAAAAAAAATCAATCTTCTTCTGGAACAAGCAAGGAAGACTACACCGACCTTAAAAGATGAACATTAACATGAACACACAGCAGATAAAAAGGGGTTTTTGCCCCCAATAATATAAATATCAGACAACAACAAACGAAAGAAATTGATATCTAGTAACACAAAGATCAAAGGAATAAATTCTGTAGTGAAAAGATCAAATATGATGCTGGTGTTTCTGGTGAATTAGGGATTTCTGATTGTGGGAAAGAAGAAAGTGCTGAGTTTTGTGGGTCCAGCTACTAGGATAGGAACCAGAAACTCCCATAAATTAAATTTTAAAAATATATTGACCTTTTATTTTTAAAAATCTTAAGCTTATCTACCAAACAGTGAAGGATTGATCATCATTTTTTGTTTCCCTTTTTTTTTTAATGGAATGGTTAAAAAATAAATTCTGGGCAATTTATCTGAGTTCAATCTTTCATTTCGTCAGAGACCTCAGAGTGGATGCTGACTAGACAATAGTAGGCATCAAAAGGAGACCAAATCTTAAGCATGGATATTGTTAATGTTAACTATCTATTCTCCAAATTACAAGTTTATCTTTTAGAGAATTAACGGATTAAAGGTACTCACAATAGTTCAAATCTGTCACGTCAACCTCACAATTAACAATAGTTCAAACTTTTAGAAGTTTGTTGGTGGACCTATATACCATAACAAACCCCTCACTTAACTTTATTTTATTCTTTTTTTACACCTCATACCCAATCTAAGAGCACTCACACAGTGCACAAAAATAAAAATCCTCACCACTCTCTCTCTACTTTCTCTCTCTTCCACCCAATTTTCCTCACATTACACTTTTCACTACACCAATGCTCAAAAAAAAAACTTCTCACCATCTCTCACCTACTATACCCTATACCCCACCACAATACACATCATCATTTTATCACCCATCATTATATTTAATACTTATAATTTATGAAATTATGTTTTATAATGGATTATTAACATTTAACTATTTTTAAAAATACGGCTAATCATGATCAGAATTAATTAATCACATTTTACAAAATTAGATATTTTAGGTATTAATATTTTTAATTAACAATTGCATCTTCACTAAATTGCATATACAACCCAATAAGGCATTCATCCTCTGCAACAGACCAAATGCGATTCGCTCTTGCAGTGGTTGGTTTTCAGAAGCGGGGATTGCAGGAAATGTGGAGGGGATTGCGGTGTCTCTGGAACGTTTTCCTCATGATCCTCCTCAGTTTGGGAGTTACTCCCTTGATACACATGAGGAGAATTTTCTTGGGAACCTAGATTACAGGAGGATATTGTGAGATGTCATTCTTTGATTTAGTAGGAATGCTTGAAATTGCGGTGTTTTAGTAGAGTGGCGTCTAAATTATTCAAATTCAATGTGAAGTTGTTGTTGTTGTTAGGATCCATTTGTTGAAAGTTTTGAAAATGATTTTTGAAATGATATTGGTAAGAATGCATGAGAGTAAATTTTCAAATGATTTTTTTTACGATTTCCTAAAACAATAGCAAGAATGAAAATAATATTTGATGCAGAATTTAGACAATAAAAATAGTAAAATTTGTTGTTTTTTAACAATTAAAGCAAGAACAATTACAAAATAACAACAATTAACTAAATAAACAAATTAAAAAAACAACAACAAAGTGGATTTGAGATAAGAGGTTTTTGAAGTGGATTTTGAGAATAATAAGAGATTTTTAAGAATTAGTGATTTTTGAAGTGTGTCAAATATGTCAAAATGGATGTCTATTTATAGAGAAAAAAATAAAGTCGTTGGTGATTTTTATTTATTTTTTTGAATTTTTTTTAGCGAAATAGCCGTTAAAAATTGTTAACGTTGATGAATAGTACTTAATTCTGATTGGCCCTTTGGCTGACTGGGCCACGTGTCGCGCCCTGATTGGGCGACTGATGCGCCCAGTCAGCGCCTACCTTTATAATTTTTTTTGCTTTTCCTCCACCCAAACGTTGCGTTTTGGGAAAAGGGAAAGCTACCCTCTTCCCAAATGCAGCGTTTTGGGTGTGGGAAAAGCAAAAAAAATTATTTGCAGCCAGCCAAGTGGGACCCACGTCTGTACTTTGCCTCTACATTCTTGCTCACCCTTTGCTCCAAATTAAAATTGCGCATGATCATATTTTTGGTGATCATTGTGTGTGCGCTTTTTGATGGATTTCCATCTAAATTCTTCCTCATGAGAAAAAAAATCGCTAGTGTTGATGCTCTAGGCACTCACAATTTACAGGCGTCAAACAAACTCGAACCCGAAATGACCCAAAGATCGTCCGCAAAATGGGTCACGATCAAGAAGATTTAACCGAAAACCGTTTTTGACCGAACCCATAAACTGTTTTAAAATGTTGACGATCTGTTACCAACTGACCAACTGATTTGACCATTTTTCTAGTATAATCACTTATTATGTTGTGTTTAATTATGTACAAATCACAAATATTAGTCAATGTAATAATGTAAATATTGAAAAAGTCCACTTGTTGCAATAAAAAGGAAGCAGATATGTGTTTCGATAAAAAAATTACTAGTAAATACGGTCAAATTGTGCATTTTTAGGTTTTAATAAAACCCTATTACTTAGAATATTTTGTAGATACTTTCGTAATATATTATTAGATTGGACAAATATATAGTTTAATGAACAATTTAGTTAGTTTAGTCACATTATAATTTTTCAAGTATTAAAAACCTTAATAATTGATCTAATTTTTGCGAAACATCGAAAGAAAAAAAGGCATCCCAAAAAACTTGAATGACGACTGTTCAAAAACATTGGATCATGAACAAAAAAATTTGACTCGTTATCGAAAAATGACCAACCAGTTTATGTCTGAAAACCGACATTGATCGACCGATATCGACTGACCTGATCGACTTTTGTCAGGTATAATCACGATAGTTCAACTTTAAGAGGTTTGAACACTTGTCACATCAACCTCACACTAACTCCTCCATAACAAACCTTCTCCACAATAGTTGAAACCTTTTAGGGTTTGTAATGGGACCCAATATATATCCATAACAAACCTCTCACTAACTTTATTTCATTTCCCTTTTTTATTTTACACCCCATATCCCACCCAAATTCTACCTCGCCATACAACTCTCAGCATTTCAAACCTCTCAATTTCACCTCAACTATCAATAAGAGGTTTGAAAATCAAACCTTACACCTCACCTACAAACCCCATGACAAACCTCTTTTGTGAGTGTCCTAAATTTCACCTCACCCATACAAACCCCTCTCAACTTTTCATACCCCTCTCAACTTTTAAACCCTATCAACTACCCAACAATAGGAGTTTGAATATCAAACCTCATAACTACACACACCCATGATCAACCTCTTATTGTTAGTACCCTAAACTCTCCCCCTCCCTCTCCTTACAAAAAAAAAGTGGGTAGGAACTAAGAAGTACTTCTCTCTTTCCGATTTATCTTTTACTTTTGTAAAATTGTACGTCAATTAAGGAAAATTAGTATTTGGATAAAATATGTTGGTATTATTTGGAAGTTGTATTATTCTTTTAATTAGTTGAGATATGTGTAGTAAAATTAAAGTGAATTAAAAATGAGTGAAGGAGATAAGTTTGGATGGAAAATTGAGAATAATAGGAAACAAATAAGGGGTAATATGACAAATTTTAGGAGTAAAAGTAACATTAATACGAAGTAGGTAAAAAAGTAAAGTATAAAAAGAACACGTAAAAAGCAAAAGGGACACAAAAAAAAACGTAAAAAACAAATTGGAAGGAGGGAGTACTAAACTTTGGCCAGAGTTTGTAGTGAGTTGCGGCAGCAAAAAGATGTCCATCTTATAATTGGTGATGTCTTGATTTTATGTTCTAGTTTTAATAAATTGTAAGTTTAGTTTTTGTTATGTGATTGTAATGAAGCAGCTCACATGGTTGCTAAGTGGCGAGTAACTATAAGAGGTGAAGAGGTGTGCTAAATGGAGGTCTAATAGGCTTCACGATGTTATAGTTTCTAATATTTCTAATTAATAAAAGCCTGTTTCTTGAATATTGAGATCACTTGTGTGTAGTGTGCTATTCATAATAATAGAGGATCACCTAATGCAATATAAGACATCTTAGAATAATTCAGATACCACGCCTAATGCAATATAAGCTTCATTCAAGTTCCTCCTGAGCTTGAAAGTCTCTCAATTAGCCCCATTATTGTTGATCGAGCACTCTCAACTCTTGCAAGTCTTACTCTCACTTACAGCATATCTGAATTCTCATAACCCAAAAACCTCTTCAGGTAACACTTTACTTAAATTGAAACAATTACAACTCAAAAATATATCTAACTGTTTGGCACTTGAATGATTGAAAGACCCAGATTATTATGTTTGTTCAAGTGTTAATGTATGTAATAAAGTGAATGTGGTTTATTTATAAGCAAAGGTTCTGCGTGAAAAGAAAGCAGTTAAACTAACACATGAACTCGATCATAAATTATAGGAGGTCATGCTTTTGAGAATTTTTTTTCCCCATATATTGTTAAAAACTTCCAAAAATTCTCATTTTGCTTTGTATTTGGAATTATTTCCCGAGATACGTCCACGTAGGATCCATTTTTTTTAATAGAATAAGTCGCCGCTAGTAATAGCGAATTTCAAGGAAATTCGCTAATATCAATAGCGATTTTTCAGTTTGCTAATAAAATTAGATATCTTCATACTTCGTCAAATTCCTGTTGCTGTGTCGACGTCGGTGTTGTTGGGGGTTGCTGCACAAGTGATTAACGGATGATGACGCAACAACAGACGATGAACGACAGACGATGAACGACGGCGATGATGAAGATCAACATAGAGGAAATTGCAAAGAAGAAATGGGGTGGGATAATTGTAGGTTTGGACTTGGGTGTGAATCTTGAATGTTGATAATAATGAGAGTGAATGTGTGAATGTTGAAGAGTGGATGATACTGATGAACCCATTTTTTTTTATATATTGGAAGCTTAGAAGAATTGGAAGTTGCTTTAGAATTGCAGTGTCTTTTGACTATTTTTATTAAGAATCTACTTCTTCTCGTAAAAAAAAGGCACCGAGTTCTTGCACCGAGTTTTCTTCCTTGAACTCTCTTCAAAAATCCTCAGAGTCACACGAGCTTATTCCTTTCCAGGATTATCATCGCTAGGGTTCAACAAACATTATTGTTTTTATTCATTTGTCAAAACTAAGGATCACTAGGTTCACTAGGATTATCCTCTCATGGGTTTATCATCACTCCATTAATTAAGACTTCAAATAAAGCTTGTAATCCTGCAATTTAAAACCTAAACATTTATGCACCTAAAACTAGGGTATTCATTCATAAACTAGGGTTCAACACTACTTAATCATGAAACATAATAGATAAGATAACCTAAAAGGTTAAAACTAAACATTTATGCACATTTTACTCATAGATTTTCAAAAAAAAATACAAACTAATTAACTTATACTTGTGTAAAAAAAAAAGTCTGATTAATGGGCCGGAGTAGTGCGTATATAAGGATCACGAAAGTTTTTTTTAAAAAAAATACTGTAGAAAGGAAAAGGAATTAGGTTAATCCCGTTATTAGAACAACCTAGCTCATCCTTATGGAAAATAAAAGGGACTCGAAAGAAGATTCCAGTCAACAAAATAGATATTTCTAAAGAACGTGACCCTTTTCACAAAAAAAAGAACGTGAGCCTAAATTGTCAAAAATACGTTGTTTTAATAGTTTCTTGAAAGCATAGACGGTCTTGTTCATGGTTAATGTCACGTTTTACATAGTGATCATAAATAAAGGAATATTAAAAAGAAAAATAAGCATTTGTTATTACACGATTATCAACCTGCTACAAAGATATTACAACATAGACCTTGATGGATTGATTTGGGATTTTAATCTCATTTTTAAGGGTCAATTGTGGGAAATTTGTGTGAATATCATTCCCATTTCTAGACATTCCCGTGTAGATACAAGTGGATTTCAATCCCATTTGTAGCCAAATCA
>SNQN01001378.1:34676-86984 GCA_008642245.1 Bassia scoparia
GTCTTTCTGCATGTGCTGCCAAATTTTGCAGAATTCTTAGTGTCATCACATCCCACAAATAGTCCAATCTGCACTTTATCTTCTTCTTTCTTTCATTTTTTTTACAATGCATAAGTTCATGAAATCTGTTTATCCACAATGATGGAGCAATGTAACAAGGTATCCTAATTAGGGAGTTCCTTTTCATGAATGCATAAGAGAATGCCATCTTATCAAACATCCTTTTTCTGCTTATTGTAGGATGCAAAAACTGGCAATTGGTTGGCTGCGAATCAGTGACACAATTGACCTTGGGTACTGCCCAACTCCTTGTTTGGCGCATTACTTGAAATCAGGTGCTACAGTGGCTCAATGGGAGGAGAAGTTCACAGCACCAAGGTGAGAGGAGTGTCCCCATACTAAAACAGCTTTAGGGAGTGGCATTGGCCTCAGGATCTCTTGGAAACGCGTGCTACATTGCCCACATAAGGACCATGGTATACTCTTACGTCTGGAATTACCCCAGATATGTAGGTATTTTAACTGATGAACCAGACTGTTATGACTGCATTCCATTATGTACCAGGGTTCAATGGAAGAACCTACACTCTTCTTCGGGGACAGGAGTTTTCAAAACCCTACATGCCCATAGAAGTGCCTTGAGGCTTTAGAGACCAAGTGTTGCGAAACTTGTATTTACTTTTCAGATCCAGGTTATACAGCTTGGGTCTTCTCTTTTTTCTCTTTGAAGGGAATTCAATCATCTTTGAAGTAGTAGTTGTTGTTTTTTTGGATTTTTTGGATCTATAAGTTAGTGCTGTTTTGCTGTTATGTTTTGACTTTATATATGCACTCTGGCACTCCATGCGCTTTATCTTACATACACTGGTATACTACATAAGAGGCATGGAGTAGACTTACACCAGAAAAGAAGTACCCTAGTTCTTCTTCGGGACACCATGAGGTTTTCAGGCTAGTGCTAATGTGACAGTAGTGTGAATGTGTGATGTGAAAGACAAGTTGGCAAGATTTTTATTAGCAGAAAAGTTGTGGTCGATCTAGTAATTTAGGACATTTTATACTTCGCACATTCATTGATTAGTGATATTTTATCTTTAGGACATTTTAGCTTAGGAGTAGACATTTATCAGGAGCATGATGCCTAGGTGCCTAGACATTTTAGCTCAGAGTAGGGCATTTTATCGGAGCATCATGGTCCCGGTGCACCTAAGAGCATGATAAATGGATGAATAAGTTCAATATATAGGTTGAAGTTGAACAAATTATACTTCTGTTTAGCTAAATGTTTTTTTTTTCCAGAGAAGATCAATATTGTATTTTGTTTAATATCAACTTTTTAAATTTGCTGGGGGGGCTATGCATAAAAGTAACAAATGCTTGAAAAGTAAAATATACATTTATTTTGTGAATAGATTCCATGAAAAGTCTAAATATATCTCACTTTTTAAAGAATTTTTTCATAAAATATATGTGTATTTCAATTTTGAATTCTCAATCACATTAATTGCATAGCACTAAGGGCTACGAATAAAAAAAAAAAACCTTTTTTATTAATGCACAATTGAAGTTGTTGGTGGTTCTTGGTAATGGAACTGAACAAACCAGAAGAAACGAAGGGAGTTGGCGGATTTAAGTTGTTAATTTGTACTAAATTTTTGGGGACATGTTAAGAAAATAAGAAATTAATTTCATATGGTCGAAATGAAATAATACGAAGTACAAGGAGAAAATAATGTATATTGTAGTTGTTAAGGAAAGCGTGAAGTATGTAGGGTAATCTCATAAATGCAGTAATTAAATTGTTGATTTTCCATGCAATTATGCACAGAGTATTCTAGAGTGATTCCTTTGAATGCAGTTAGTTACCTTTTTACATTATTATTAATTTATATTAGTTTGCAAATCTGTAATCATGTCTTTCATGGAAAGTTTGTCCTGAATTATGATTATGATAGTTTACCATTATCCATCCAGCTGCTAGTTGTCATATTTAAGGAATTCCAATAATGTATGATAATCTGATATATCTATACCTTAGCTTGTTTACAGTATATGTTCAGATAAATCTTTATTCTACGACAATCCGTCTTACTATCATTGCTTTCTGCTAAAATTTGATCCTTCTATACTATAGTGCTGAATGCAAGCCAATGCGACCTGTTAAGAGCCTGCATCCTAACTCTCACTAAAATTCAGAGATAGAGGAGTGAAACTAATGGCATTTCAAAGACGTGAACTTCTCTTTGTCTATCTGTGTTGTCTTCATTTTCTTGCTCATGCTGTACAAGGAAAATACACATAAGAAACTTGCTATTAGCGTTGCTAGCAAGCTTAAATTTCTCCACAGACTGCTCTCAAGAGTATTCAGGTACATATTGCTCGATCATGCATCAGAAGCTTGAGTCTTATTTGCCTTTCAATCTTTTTTATGATATAGTTGTGGTCTATTACTTCAATGTTCATGTTCTGTCTTTACTTATTGTTTGCTAGAAATTGAAGTTTACTAGTTTGCTGATTTGATTGCCACTATGTTACTCTGAGTTTGATTCTAGTAGTCTTGAAGTACATACTGTGACTATAGTTATCTATGTTTTTGCCACGAATAACTATCTCCCTGTAAATATGACGTTAACCAGCTTAGTCTCCCGTCCTTCCTTATGTAGAGTCCAGATGGAGACATAATCGACTGTGTTGACATCTACAAGCAACCTGCGTTGACCATCCTACTTTGTTAAACCATACCATTCAGGTGATCTTGAATTTGTTTGTTGCAAGTTAATTGCTTGCAAATGTGATCACTTTCTTAGATACTTTCCTTATATGCAGATGAAGCCTAGTTATATTCCAGGTGAATACTCTGTGGATGATAGAAGTAAATCTTCAACCAGGATGGCTCACAGACCTGGCGAAGAACTGAACTTGTCCCAGAGGATCCATACCCATCGTAGAGTCACAAAAACAAGACTTGTTAAGATTCGATGGTATTCAAAGTTTTGGAAGAAAACTCGAATGTTTTCCAATGTTCAATTAAAGACACATTGTTAGCAACCATACTTCGTTATTAATGATACTACTGTCTTGCCTGCTTTCCAACCAAAAATCTGTAAGATATCGCTCTGCTCACATTTTTTACCTTTGATATTAGATTGCATTTCTTAAAGTTTTTTTATAGCCACCCTTTGACCTTTTCTATCTTTTTTTTTTTTAGAAAAACTATAATGTAGTTACTTGAGCTGGGAATATGGATAGAGAATGTCATGCTACGTGATGTTGTACTCTTATGTAGCCAGGAATGTCATACAATGAGATGTTGTACTTATGCTGAATCTCTGTTGGTTTCTGATAATTTGCCTGTATGATTTCATTGAACCAGTTCGCTACAATGGTGCAACAGTTACCCATTATGTTGGAGCTAAGGGTAGTTTGAACGTCTGGAACCCAAGAGTTGATATCACCGATAATACACTACTTCACAAATTTGGCTACCTCTGGGGGACCAAATGTCTATGACAGTGTAGAATCTGGATGGATAGTAAGTACTACTATAACTTAATGCCCCTAAATATTGTAATTGCAACAGGAACATAGGTAAGTATCGGAGCTGAAGTCTTCTAAGTCGAAGACTTTTTGGTTGAAATGCTTTTCCCCATAATTTTTTCAGGTGAATCCGAAGTTATATGGTGATAGTCAGACAAGATTCTTCACACATTGGACTGTAAGACTCTTTCTATTTTTTCAGCAGAAAACAGTTTATGGCTTTATGCAGGATAATGATTGAATGTCAACTACTCCGTAACTTTGATTGCTTCTTGCTGGGTTGATTCAGAGTGATGGATATCAGAAAGACAGGCTGCTTTTGACCTTTTATGTCAGGGTTTGTACAAACCAGCCACGAAATAGCTCTTGGTGCAACAATAAGTCCCTTGTCTTCTGAAGGTGGAAGCCAATATGATATCTCTATCCAAATGTCCATGGTACCAGATCTCTTACTCGCTCTCAACCTTTTCCTGTTTATGCTCGATCTTGTTCATTTTACATACTGATCATCAACCATGAGCTGCCAAATTTTGCAAAATTTACACAAAAGACCAATCTGCACATGATCTTCTCCTATCTTCAATTTGTAACTTATTGCACAAGTTGATGAAATTTGTTTATCTACAATACGTATTGTGGAGTTAGAAATTTCAAGGGAATTCTCTTAATGGCGTCATCTTCTTCAAGGAGACAGCAATCTTTATTATAACCATTCTTTTCTGCTTATGTAGGATGCCAAGACTGGAATTGTGGCTGCGATTCAATGACAAAATTGACACGGGATACTGGCTGCTTCCTTGTTCGACAATCATTTAAATTCAGCTGCTACATTGGCAGAATGGGAGGAGGAGTTCACAGCTCAAATGTGAGACTCAGTACTCATCATACTACTACAGCTTTAGGGAGTGGACATTGGCACCAAGATCTCTTGGTTATGCAAGCTACATTGCCACCATAAGGACGATGGATTATTCTTACATCTGGAAGTACCCTAACTACATTGGTATCTCAACTGATGAACCCGACTGTTATGCTGCATATCATTATGTACCGGGCTTCATGGAAGAACCTACACTCTCTTCGGGGGACCAGGAGGTTTTCGTAATCCTAGATGCCCATAGAATGCTCTTAGCTTTAGAGACCCAGTGTTTTCAAGTGCAAGTTTTTTCTTCTTTTGAAAAAAAAAATATATTAGGACCAGCTTATACAGCCTTAGGTTTGCTGTCTGTTTGAAGAAATCTGTTGAACTATGAATGATCCACCTTTTTAGCACTGTTGAAAGATTCGCATGAAACCACTTTTTCTTTCTTTTTCTTTCTTTCTTTCTTTTCTTTCTTTTCTTTTTCTTTTTTGAGACTTGAACAATTGAAATGTTCTATATACTTCATGTTGCATGCTTGTGAAGTTATGAATGTACCGATGATTATATACCTAATAATGAGATTAGGCTCCCTATTATATGTCAGTATGTCACCTTATATTGTTCAGACACTGAAAATATTCTTGCATCAAACAGAGAATGGATAGCAAGCAAATTAATTATTCGCTATATTCTCTTATCATTTCATTAGAGCAATACAAATCGTATTGATTGATACTTAATCAGTAATCATCTTAATAAATTGAGTATTGGCCAAGTGGTCATTCTCCACGAGCTCCTAATTTGATTTTCTGCAGTGTTTTAGCCTTGTTTCGAAGGTCATCTCACATGACTGAATCTCATAATCTCATGCTTTATACAGTACTAGATAGCAAAACTAATCATAGCCTGGAATTAGTCAGCTCATAATAAAGCTTGCCAAATGTTCTAATGTATGAAAATGTTCATACAAGACTCAAAGTAGCTTTCAACAGTTACAACTAATCACAATTAGATCCCAGGTACATCTTGTTTCACATATATACATTCATTTTTGTAAAGTAACTCTTGACAACCGTCTACCAATTCGAATTCGAAAGCAGGAACAAAATTACTAGGTATAAACAAGAATTAGCTATAAATTCATGAAATAAAATATCTACATATCAGTAACCTACTACCAGATCAGGACCGAGGATTCTACAAAACGCAAAGTATGTCATTATACATTAACCTGGGCAGACATCGATGTTTACTTTGGCAAAAGCTGATTCTCAGGATTTGTGGGTCATTTATGAGAACCAAGGGAGATTCAAAGGTCAAGGCACAAAAATATGAGGATCAAATCAGCTGAGAATCATCATAAGCAGGGGTTACATGTACTAGTACTGCCGTCTTTCTTCTTGAATAGACTGAAAGATGCGTGCTGCTGATTCCCTTGTAGATTTTGTGGAACAACCCTGATTACTCTAGTTGGCTTTTCAGTTGGAGAGCCTTCAGAGATCTTGTTGTTGGAGCTGCAGGAAACAGAGGAAGCGCGTCTCTTCCTTCCATGAGAGGAACTGTACCTGTTTCCTGTGTTCTCTGACCAGGGCTACTTGCCGTACTTCCTTGCAGCTCGCGGTCTTTAGAGGGCAAGGATCTTGCCACAGGTGTAATAGGTCCATTCCTTTGATGAGGTATATTCAACGAACTTTGTTGTTGCATGCTTCCATAATTGACACTGGTCCCCACAGGCTGACCTGTTTGACCATATGGATTTGGCCCTGAGAACTGATTAAATTGCTCCACAGTTGAGCCTGATACGCTTGGGCTCATGATGGCATGGCATGCCATATGGAGGAAAGTAACCCTGCCACCAAAATGCATGCCTGGTGGCATTCCCATGCCTGTTTGATACTGCGGAGTTGGCATTCCGTAAGCTGGATCATCACAGGTGGCAACTGCACATACTGGGCCCATACATCCAGGTGCAGGATATGGCTTGTATACAAGACCTCTGAAGGTGACATCACAGGCACCAACCATTGATGCGGTGCTGGTTGTGGAAGTTCAAGGATTCATTTTTGGATCCATATTGCCGGTGGGAATGACGAGACTGTGTTAACAGAAGAAGGCTGATAGGCTGTAGCTGAATAGCATTTTGAGGCGGGATTGGAGGAGACTTAGTGACCGCATTCTCAGCTGTTCCTTCCATCTTATCAGTTGCCTTGTGGAATCACTTCTGTGCATTCTTGCGACAAAGAGCATCTACCGCATACTCTGAAGAAAATTTCTTCACAGCAGAACCCTTCAAAGAAGTTTTACCCACAAAAGCACTGCCTTCAATTAGCATATCTGGGGATTCTGCAATAGTTTTTGACCTGCAACAGTTTCAAAAGTTTCAATGCTAATAAACATAAGAGTTGTATCATGACAAATCTGTCTAAAAGTGCCTGTAGTACCTTCAACAATCTGTGCAACTCGAATATTTGAACAGCAAACACTCTTTGTTGGCTGTAAAAGATGATAATTGTAAGGACAACTGAACAAAATAGCACTATAAAAGGGTCGATAGATTGTCTCGATTCATTGCATAAAAAACTGATAAAATTGTCTTAACGTGCATCAGATTTTAGCTTTCATTATATTTGCAATGCACCCATCTCTAAATCAACAGTCATTGACAAAGCGCTCAAAAACAACAACTCATTAATTATACTTCATTTCTTTTTGCTCGCATCACTTACATTTCAAGGCAATTTCATATTACAATCAGTGATGCAAGTAAAAAGAAATAGAGGAAATATGAAGTTATGCATTTCATCTATTTACCTACAGCACTAATGCCTCATTAAGCAACTTGGGGTGTGTTTAACAAGGCCACAGTACAAAAGCACTTGATGAAATTGGGTCCAATACACAGAAAAGAGAAGAAAAAAAAAAACATCAATACGTAACTTAAGTATCACAATGTCCAATCATATCATGATAGAACATTCTGAGAAGCATCTGATTCCCATTGCCACCTCAAAAGTAAAAAAATAATAACTGCTGAGCTATCCAAGTCCTAAAAAATTCACACCCTTAAGCACCAAGTAGGAGGGCTTACCTAAGCACTTAGTTTGCAAAGCAATACAAAGGTATGACACAAAATATGTTCACCATAGACAGAGCATAAGACAATAAATCATGGATGATCCACCGTCTCACAGCCGCCTGGCACCAAATGCATTGGAAATTGTTCTAGATGTTTGCACTGCTGGAATTATGAAGGTTCGCCAAGCATAAAATGGAGGGACTGATGATCGCCACAGCATCAAAAATTCCTCCCTCAAAGCAAATATCACATGTCTGCTTACAGTATCACAAAATTATTCACCACAATCCCAGCAGTTACATAAATTTGACAGTTGAGGGAACTTTCAACAATAAAAATACTCAGCACAGTTTCTCAAGGACTGGAAAATGGAAATATCTAGCTACTTTGACTTGCCCTAACCTAAATCACTTGAGGAAACACTATCTGAATCTTGAACAAAACTTGTTAGAAGTTTGTAACAGATTAAAACTATGCACACGTACAAATTAGAAAAGCCCCATCCCTCAACTTTGTTTTTATCATCCTGCATGTTTACCATCTTACATCTATCGCAGCTTTAGAGGTGTTAAGTGGCATTGACAATTAATGAAGAAAAGCATAGACAAGCATTACCATGGTCCATGGATGATAGAATAAAATCTTGCTAACAAATAACATATAGTACACACTACCATTACCCCATTTAGTACAGCTTCCAAATGGGCTTTCATGTATATATGTTCCCTCCTAGGTCCGTTGACAAAACATAAAAACCCAACAATCATTTCAAAAAAGCAACAGGCCAAAAGTAAATTAAAATTCAAGTAACAAAAGCAGGCAAAATCCATTGTTGTACAGTAAAATGGTAAATTGTATCTTAGACAAGGAAAAACCAGACAAGACCCAAGTGTATCACAAGACCATGATGAGCAACATGGTAAATATATACATAGACATCTCATATAAGTATATAACAATAAGAGTCAAAAAAAAGAGTCCAAATACATCACCCTTCCAAAATATCCAAGCAAATATTGACGTTGAAATTCCATTCCTACCCCCATCGCATAAGGTTAAATAAAATTTACAAAAAATGGCTGTCCCAAATTGTAAATTGCATTCCTCATTACTTGAGTACGTAACTGATTGCATTTTTATTAAAATTGAAATGAGAGCAGAGAATATTCAGAATAATAGATATGTTACCTTTCAACGTTTCAACTACAAAACATTACTACTTATGCAATGGACAAAACACACACACACACAGACAGTTTTCTTCCAATACTTAAGGCTTTTCTTTAAATATGATTTGAGAAAAAGGAACACACTTGATACATGCTTACAACACCTAGCCAAAAGGACACATGCAATAAGAAGGGCAGAAGGGAGGAAGAAAAGGCATATAGCATACTAGTTGCCTACTAAAATACTTACTTGGCAATGGCAGTTCTAGCTTTCCAAAAATGTTTGCGGCCTATTACCCGGACAACATCATCAGGACCTAGGTCTAATCCAGATACATTATCCTCATAGACGTCTCAGAGATATCGTCTCCTTTATCTGGGCTTTCTTTCTCCAATGACTGATATTCTCTACCCTTGCATTCCTCTGCCCACCTCATGTCACCCTTATAATGACATTCTACACGAGGATTATGGGTCATTCCTGAAGTTTTTTTCCATGAAGATTCTCTGATGGTTGGTCTGAAACACCTGCACCATTTGTAGCATCTATAGAAGATAATTCGCCATCATGTCCTGTCGTAAGCAGGCACCTGTTTCTCTAAGCTTCTCATCTCGCACTTATCCTGATGTCCATTTCTTTATAAGCATCTTTCCCAGTCATCCTTTTCCCTCATCAAGATATCGGATGAGATCTTGTAGGAGCCTCAAATACTCTTGAACTTCTTCTGTCTTGTTTTTTAAATGCTGTTTTGGGAAGTCTTCATATTACTCTGGCCAGTCTCTTTTTCGCCCATACATGAAGCGCTGTTAGATGACCTGATCTTATAAGATTCCGCCTGTCCTCGTGCATATGACCTTGATTTCTGCCATTACATAGCATAGTTCCAGGTTGAGAAAATATGGGAACCATAAAATCATCATCTTCCAAAGGTTGTTTTCTATTCTCCCCTGTAGCATTTGATTATTGACATTATTCAAAACTCCAGCTTCAGGCCGACTAACTTGAGCCTCATCATAAGATAAGGTTGAGGGAGGTCGATAAAGGGGAAGTACTATTTCGTTCATGGCCTGTACCCTGCATCTATGAAATAAATACAAAAATAAGCAAGTTCCTGATAATTAACTATATCTGAAATTCAGAACCATTAACTATGGCAAAACATTAACACTGTCAACAAAGTCCATGCCAAGCAAAAATAAAATTTCAAAAAAAATAGCAATATGATAGAGAAGATGACCTCAAAGTACCAAAGTTAAAGAAGCACTGAAACAGTGGCAATCTAAAGAAGACAACTCAAAATCCCATCTAAATTACAAGCTAAAATGGGAGGAGGACAGCTACTGTCACAACACATTTTGAAATTAATTCTATCTCCCGTAACACAATAGAATAAGACAGTCAATAGAAGTTAACTAGAAGAGAAGCTATACGAAAGAAATAGAAAATGCAGGTAGTTGACATTATATCTGTAAGATAGCATATTGCTTTACTTTTACCGATCATTAGCTCACTCATTTTAAGAACTCAATACTATCACTTACTCCCAACGTTCAGAAGTTTAAACTGAACTCTGGAGTTCAAATGGGCACAGCTTTATAAGGAAATTGAAACTATCAAAAACAATCTCCTGTAGTTCTTCAGTAGCTCAGAGTAGGTGGCTGTTAAAAAAGTGTCATCGATTCAGATCTTTTCAGGGAGATTCCTTCTCATCCAGTAACAAGAAGTTGATTTGATTGCTAGAATGCATCTTGCTTCACTATTCTCACTAATTACGCCTCTTTTTTCTAGGATGCTAATAACAAAATTTATGGGAATAAAGCGTGGTTGATTGATTGATATAAATATAATTTTAATCAATTAGCTTATGTGATAACTTGGTCCTCGATCATAGCCAATAATACAAGCTAGCACATGGAATCGGGTAATTCGTAAAATGTGGGATCTCAAAAAAAGAGACAACAATACGTCGACAATCGGAAGACAAGAGATAACAATGAACACCAGTCCATAAGGCAGGAGGACAAGACATCTATACCATGTACCAAATGACACTTTTGAGCCTTGGAGGAGATTTAGAAGCAGCTGGATTGTAGTAAATTCACCAACAGGTTGATTGATGAAATTTTGGAATCTAAACTTAAAACAGATCTTAGGAGTTGTGAAATACAAGTATGTACACCGTTACTATATGTTCAATCTGTAAGTATATGATTGCTGCCTACAAGTGAAAAGAGCAAGCAACTCACTTTAAAAAACACAGAGTTCACTCAGAACAATTTATGTTGTACAAATGAAAATGTGAATGAGCTTCAGAAAACAATAACCATTCACAAATCACAAGATGCCATCCAGGATACTGAAAACCACACAACAGCTTATCAGCACAATTCAAGAAGTACAACCATCTGCCACGACCATCATTGATCAGGCAGCTCAATTGTAGCATTCAACTGCTTAATACAAGGAGTCTTACACACAGAATTTGACTAAAACAAACCAACCTAACCAGTAAAGAACATTGATCATATACACACTCTAGTCTACACACCAAACAACATTTCAATGGACACCGGCACGCACGCCAAACAAAACATAGCAGAGACTTGAGTTATTAGGATAATAAGGTCTCACCTGCATTGTAGAGGTAGGAGGAGTGTTAATGGTGTTGGCATTGGGGTGAGCCACCGAATTGTGGCGCTGAGAAGGAATAGTGAGCTGCTCATAGAGAGCCATCTTGTTCCTAGGAGGAGCTCTTGGACCTCCTTTCCCAGCATCATTTACATGTAACCTTGGGAACATTGGTCCCATCATTTTATCATCCTCTTTCCCTCTCTTCATTTTCTCTTTCTCCTCTCTATATGATATGATATTAWATGAGTTGAAGTGGATTCTCTGAAACAAAGCTCAAGTAACCCGATTACCCCATCACTGAATAATCAAAGACTCAATCAAAACCCTCAAACCAAATCTATATTACAGGTAAAAGTGGACACTCAGACCAAACACAAAATCTTGAAATTAGAACGACCCAGATATCAAAAGCACAAAATATCAGGAATCACAGCTCACCAAAGTGATCCCCTCACCACACCTGAAACCCCCAAACTTATGATTTGATGAAATATTTAACAAAGAACCAATCTTTTCAAGATTAGAACCCACCCCAAACTTAAAAAATAAAAATCAACCGATAAAGACCTCAAATTTTAGGAAAAGGGAAAAAAAATCAATCTTCTTCTGGAACAAGCAAGGAAGACTACACCGACCTTAAAAGATGAACATTAACATGAACACACAGCAGATAAAAAGGGGTTTTTTGCCCCCAATAATATAAAATATCAGACAACAACAAACAGAAAGAAATTGATATCTAGTAACACAAAGATCAAAGGAATAAATTCTGTAGTGAAAAGATCAAAATATGATGCTGGTGTTTCTGGTGAATTAGGGATTTCTGATTGTGGGAAAGAAGAAAAGTGCTGAGTTTTGTGGGTCCAGCTACTAGGATAGGAACCAGAAACTCCCATAAATTAAATTTTAAAAAATATATTGACCTTTTATTTTTAAAAAWTCTTAAGCTTATCTTACCAAACAGTGAAGGATTGATCATCATTTTTTGTTTCCCTTTTTTWWTTTTWAWMGYAWMGMTWAAAAAAATYAATTCTGGGCAATTTATCTGAGTTCAATCTTTCATTTCGTCAGAGACCTCAGAGTGGATGCTGACTAGACAATTAGTAGGCCATCAAAACGGAGACCAAATCTTAAGCCATGGATATTGTTAATGTTAACTATCTATTCTCCAAATTACAAGTTTATCTTTTAGAGAATTAACGGATTAAAGGGTACTCACAATAGTTCAAATTTGTCACGTCAACCTCACACAAATAACAATAGTTCAAACCTTTTAGAAGTTTGTTGGTGGACCATATATCCATAACAAACCCCTCACTTAACTTTATTTTATTCTTTTTTTTACACCTCATACCCAATCTAAGAGCACTCACACCAGTGCCACAAAATAAAAATCCTCACCACTCTCTCTCCTACTTTTTCTCTCTTTCACCCCAATTTTTCCTCACATTACACTCTACTACACCAATGCTCAAAAAAAAAAACTTCTCACCACTCTCTCACCTACTATACCTATACCCCACTACAATACACATCATCATTTTATCACCCATCATTACTTTTAATACTTATAATTTATGAAATTATGTTTTTAATGGATTATTAACATTTAACTATATTTTAAAAATACGCTAATCATGATCAGAATTAATTAATCACATTTTACAAAATTAGATATTTTACGGTATTAATATTTTTAATTAACAATTGCATCTTCACTAAATGCATATACAACCCAATAAGGCATTCATCCTCTGCAACAGACCAAATGATTCGCTCTTGCAAGTGGTTGGTTTTCAGAAGCGGGGATTGCAGGAAATGGTGGAGGGATTGCGGTGTCTCTGGAACGTTTTCCTCATGATCCTCCTCAGTTTGGGAGTTACTCCCTTGATACACATGAGGAGAATTTTCTTGGGAACCTAATTTACAGGGAGGATATTGTGAGATGTCATTCCTTGATTTAGTAGGAATGCTTGAAATGCTGGGTTGTTTAGTAGAGTGGCGACTAAATTATTCAAATTCAATGTGAAGTTGTGTTGTTGTTAGGATCCATTTGTTGAAAGTTTTTGAAAATGAATATTGGTTAAGAGATGCAATGAGAGTAAATTTTCAAATGATTTTTTTTACGATTTCCTAAAACAATAGCAAGAATGAAAATAAATATTTGATGCAGAATTTAGACAATAAAAATAGTAAAATTTGTTGTTTTTAACAATTAAAGCAAGAACAATTACAAAATAACAACCATTAACTAAATAAACAAATTAAAAAAAACAACAACAAAGTGGATTTGAGAATAAGAAGGTTTTTGAAGTGGATTTTGAGAATAATAAGAGATTTTTAAGAATTAGTGATTTTTGAAGTGTGTCAAAATATGTCAAAATGGATGTCTATTCATAGAGAAAAAAATAAAGTCGTTGGTGATTTTTATTTATTTTTTTGAATTTTTTTTAGCGAAATAGCCGTTACAAAATTGTTAACGTTGATGAATAGTACTTAATTCTGATTGGCCCTTTGGCTGACTGGGCACGTGTCGCGCCCTGATTGGCCGACTGTGCGCCCAGTCAGCGCCTACCTTTATAATTTTTTTTGTTTTCCTCCACCCAAAACGTTGCGTTTTGGGAAAAGGGAAAGCTACCCTCTTCCCAAAATGCAGCGTTTTGGGTGTGGAAAAGCAAAAAAAATTATTTGCAGCCAGCCAAGTGGGACCCACGTCTGTACTTTGCCTCTACAATTCTGCTCACCCTTTGCTCCAAATTAAAATTGCCATGATCATATTTTTGGTGATCATTGGTGTGTGCGCTTTTTGATGGATTTCCATCTAAATTCTTCCTCATGAGAAAAAAAAAAAATCGCTAGTGTTGATGCTCTAAGGCACTCACAATTTACAGGTGCCAAAACAAACTCGAACCCGAAATGACCCAAGATCGACCGCAAAATGGGGCTACGTCAAGAAGATTTAACCGAAAACCGTTTTTGACCGAACCCATAAACCTGTTTTAAAATGTTGACTGATCTGTTACCAACCTGACCAACTGATTTGACCATTTTTCTAGTATAATCACTTATTAATGTTGTGTTTAATTATGTACAAATCACAAATATTAGTCAATGTAAAAATGTAAATATTGAAAAAGTCCACTTGTTGCAATAAAAAGGAAGCAGAATATGTGTTTCGATAAAAAAAAATACTAGTAAATACGGTCAAATTGTGCATTTTTAGGTTTTAATAAAACCCTATTACTTAGATATATTTTGTAGATAATTGAATAATATTTATTAATCGGACAAATATATAGTTTAATGAACAATTATAGTTAGTTTAGTCACATTATACATTTTTCAAGTATTAAAAACCTTAATAATTGATCTAATTTTTGCGAAACATCGAAAGAAAAAAAGGCATCCCAAAAAACTTGAATGACGACCTGTACCAAAAACATTGGATCATGAACAAAAAAATTTGACTCGTTATCGAAAAATGACCAACCAGTTTTATGTCTGAAAACCGACATTGATCGACCGATATCGACCTGATCGACCGATTTGTCAGGTATAATCACGATAGAGGTTTGAACACTTGTCACATCAACCTCACACTAACTCCTCCATAACAAACCTCTCTCCAACAATAGTTGAAACCTTTTAGGGGTTTGTTAATGGGACCCAATATATATCCATAACAAACCTCCACCTAACTTTATTTCATTTCCCTTTTTTATTTTACACCCCATATCCCACCCAAATTCTACCTCGCCCATACAAACCCCTCTCAAACTTCAAACCCATCAACTATCCCCAACAATAAGAGGTTTGAAAATCAAACCTTACACCTCACCTACAAACCCCATGACAAACCTCTTTTTGTGAGGGTCCTAAATTTCACCTCACCCATACAAACCCCTCTCAACTTTCATACCCCTCTCAACTTTTAAACCCTATCAACTACCCCAACAATAAGGAGTTTGAATATCAAACCTCATAACTCATACACAAACCCCATGATCAACCTCTTATTGTTAGTACCCTAAACCTCCCCCTCCCTCTCCTTACAAAAAAAAAAGTGGGTAGGAACTAAGAAGTACTCTCTCTTTCCGATTTATCTTTTACTTTTGTAAAATTGTACGTCAATTAAGGAAAATTAGTATTTGGATAAAATATGTTGGTATTATTTGGAAGTTGTATTATTCTTTTAATTAGTTTGAGATATGTGTAGTAAAATTAAAGTGAATTAAAAATGAGTGAAGGAGATAAGTTTGGATGGAAAATTGAGAATAAATAGGAAACAAATAAGGGGTAATATGACAAATTTTAGGAGTAAAAGTAACATTAATACGAAGTAGGTAAAAAAGTAAAGTATAAAAAAGAAAACGTAAAAAGCAAAAAGGGAACACAAAAAAAAACGTAAAAAACAAATTGGAATGGAGGGAGTACTAAACTTTGGCCAGAGTTTTGTAGTGAGTTGCGGCAGCAAGAAGATGTCCATCTTATAATTGGTGATGTCTTGATTTTATGTTCTAGTTTTAATAAATTGTAAGTTTAGTTTTTGTTARTGTGATTGTAATGAAGCAGCTCACATGGTTGCTAAGTGGGCAGTAACTATAAGAGGTGAAGAGGTGTGGCTAAATGGAAGGTCTAATAGGCTTCACGATGTTATAGTTTCTAATATTTCTAATTAATAAAAGCCTGRTTTCTTGAATATTTGAGATCACTTGTGTGTAGTGTGCTATCATAATAATAGAGGATCACCTAATGCAATATAAGACATCTTAGAATAATTCAGATACCACGCCTAATGCAATATAAGACTTCATTCAAGTTCCTCCTGAGCTTGAAAGTCTCTCAATTAGCCCCATTATTGTTGATCGAGCACTCTCAACTCTTGCAAGTCTTACTCTCACTTACAAGCATATCTGAATTCTCATAACCCAAAAACCTCTTCAGGTAACACTTTACTTAAAAGTTGAAACAATTACAACTCAAAAATATATCTAACTGTTTGGCACTTGAATGATTGAAAGACCCAGATATATTATGTTTGTTCAAGTGTTAATGTATGTAAAAGTAGAATGTGGTTCTATTTATAACAGGTTCTTCGTGAAAAGAAGCAGTTACCACTAACATAATAAACTCGTATCATGTAAATTAATAGGAGGTCATGCCTTTTGAAGAATTTTTGTTTCCCACTATATACTTGTTTAAAAAAACTTCCAAAAATTCTCATTTTCTTTGTTATCTTGGATTATTATCCCGAGAATAAGACGTCCACGGAGTAGCGATCATTTTTCTTTAAATAGAATAGATCGCCGGCGAGTAATAAAGCGAATTTCAAGGAAATTCGCTAAATATCAATAGCGTTTTTCAGTTTGGTAATAAACTTAGATATCTTCAATACTTCGTCAATTCCTGTTGCTGTGTCGACGCTGGTGGTTGTCTGGCGCGGTTGCTGCAACAACGTGATTAACGGAGGTGATGACGCGAAAAAAGACCGATCGAAACGACAGACGATGAACGACGGCGATGAATGAAGATCACATAGAGGAAATTGAAAGGAATGGGTTGGGAATAATTGTAGGTTTGGACTTGGGGGGTGTGAATCTTGATGTGATATAATGAGAGTGAATGTGTGAATGTTGAAGACGTGGATGATACTGGATATTGAAACACACATTTTTTTTTTATAATTTGGAAGCTTCGAAGAATTGGAAGTTCTTTTAGAATATTGCAAACGTGTTTTCTGACCTATTTCTTATACTAATGAAATCGACATTGCTTCCTCGTTGAAAAAATAAGGCACTCGAGTTCCTTGCTACGAGTTTTCTTCCCTTGAACTCTTTTCAAATCCTCAGAGTCATCACACGAGCTTTTTCCTTTACAGGATTATCATTGCTAGGCGTTCACAACAATAGAATTGTTTTTCATTCAAGTTGTCGAAACTAAAGGAATTCACTAGGGTCAAGACTAGGATCAATCCTCTCATGGGCTTATCATACTCCATTAATTAAGAACTATCAATAAGCTTGTAATGCTGCAGTTTAATAACACTAAAATATTGTATTGCACTAAAACTAGGGTATCTTCATTCAATCAAACTAGGGTTAACTATACCTTATCTGAAACATCAATGAATAAGATAAATCCTAAAGGTTAAATATAACATTTTATTGCACAATTTCTACTCATAGATTCTTTAAAAAAAAAAATATATCAAACCTAATTAATACTTATGACTTGTGTAAAAGAAAAAAAAAAGTCTGGACTTAATGGGCCAGGAGTAGGTAGTTATAAAGAGGATACGAAAGACATTTTTTTTTTAAAAAAATATCTGTAGAAAGGAAAAAAAAGGGAATTATGGTTAATCCCGTTTCATTAGAACAACCTAGCTCACTTGGAATAAAAGGGTGAGCTCGTAAAGAAGATTCCAGTCAACAAAATAGATATTTCTAAGAACGTGACCCTTTTCACAAAAAAAAGAAAGTGAGCCTAAATTGTTCAAAAAATACGTTGTGTTTAACATAGTTTCTTGAAAGCATAAGACGGTCTTGTTCATGTTAATAGTCACGTTTACCATAGTGATCAATTAAATAAAAGGTAATATTAAAAGAAATAACGTTGTTATTACGATTAATCAACCCTGCTACAAAGATATTACACACTAGACATTAGAGGATTGATTTGGGGATTTTATCTCATTTTTAAGTGCGTGAATTGTGGAAATTTGTGTGAATATCATCTTCCGATTATCTCAGTGAATTCAAGTGTAAGATACAAGATCGATTCAATCCTCATTTGTACCAATCAAAGTTAAAGAATGAAAACTAAATCTCAACTAGTGCTATTTCGGATAGACTCAGGGTGGATTAATAATTTTAAAACACAAATGTAGAAAAAGATTATAATTTCACTTTGTTTAAATTACTCTTGATTAATTTTGTTCGTTTTACATGTTTAAGTATCTTCCTTAATAGCGTGAAGTCATTTGTTGTCATTTTTTTTGAAACAGAGGAAGTTTTTTTTTTATTTTTTTTTTTTCAGAATGTGATGGCTCTTCATAAGTTTAGGCACTTGATCTATCGCGTCTGGTACAATTCCAGCATTTGAACTTTAAAAAAGGTCTGTTACTCACTCATTGGGCATGTTAGGACAATAGTAGCGGTAAAAAGCTAGTAAGGAGCGGGTAGCAGTCGAAATAATTGGTCAATATGAGTGTTCGGACAACAATAGTCGGTTGTTTTTAATATTAGAGAAAATTAATTATTGGAGTAGCTTTTATCATTGTAATTTTAAACGGCAAAAGCTAAAGCGTTACTATTACTATGACGTTTGGAAAAAGTAGGGTTTAAACGCTAACCACTTATTCAAACGCTAATCTTATCTTGCCGAACAATTATACAATGAATTTTTAGTCTTTTATAATCTAATCAGAACGCTAAAAATACTAAAACGTCGCCAACACGCCCATTGGCGACATTTTATTGTAATTTACTTATAATAGTGAATTTTATTGGTAATTTTCGGAATTGGAATCAATTTAGCATTTAAGCACGTAATGTAAAAGGAAAGAAAAAAATGAAGTTAAAATAATCAATATAGAGGAATGAAAACTGGGCAAGTTCTTGTAAAAAGAGAGTGGTGGTGGGGTGTTTGGGCCGACAATAAATAAAAATCAAAAATCAGAAAACGAAAAGTGATCGGTCTGATCAGATGGCCGCGATCCCTCCACCAGCATGTCCTTTGGCCTTCTCACCCTGGTTCGCTCTTTTCTTCCTTCTTTTTTCTATCCTATTTCCTTCATTTCATTGTTTATGATTAGACTGCCTATTACGTAAAAGTTTTGATTTTTTTTTTCTTTAACCCTTTATCTTAACTTTTGGGCACTGCCTTGATGGGACTCTTGTTTTATGAAGCGGGATTGTTGTCGATTATGTAAGAATGTCATTGTTGCAAAGCTTAGTTTGTATATCTATTGTTTTTTAGTCATTTGCTGAATTGTTCTTAAGGGAGGGTTTTGGTTGAAGTTGAATATAAACAAATTCACTTGGGATGTTTATATTTCTGTTCAATTGAAAACTTGGGTGTTCATCTGTTTCTTTCAGCCTGAATGTCTTTTCTGAAATGTTTACCATCTATTTAACAAATGTGGCTATGCAGATTATTTTTTTTTATGTTGTTGATGACATGAGGAACTGTTGTTTGTATAAAGGGTGGGGCTGGTTTCGATGATGCTCCAGCGGTTCCGAATTCATATCGTAACGCGAAGCTTTCACAGCTTACAGTGGAGTTCCTAAGACTAACCTGTCCTGAATCAAAGCTGTGATCGGCTTTGATTGTGAGGAGCGAAGACCTGTGTCGTGAGGGAATCTCTGGCATTATGAGGTGCGTGCTTGTTCTGTTATCATCACATTCTTCGCTCTGTTCATCGATATATGGTGATGAGAACTCTGTTTTACCAATGACATATTGGAGATGTTCGAAGCTGAGGATTCAAAAAGCACTGTTTTTTTGACCAAATGCAGCTTGCATTCCGAATGCTTATATCTCGTAGATGCTAATTGAGGTGGAGAACATGCTTGGTGAAGCGTGTAAGAACTGCTCTTGAATCTTTAGATACAAGTCACTAAAGTATACATAACTGCAAACGTGAATAGTGAGGTCCTGAACTGACCTAATTCTCATAATTTAAAATGTTTGATATTTTTTGCTTTGGCTTGGATTATCTGTTGCATTCTACTTTCAGGTCCTGTGTTCCCAGTTTGGAACAAGCGACATTATGTGATTGGATACTCCAGCGTGGAGTCAATTTAGCTGTATTCTATCTGGCATTATAGCTTATTAATTGTTTTACTTGGTAGCTTCTCTCTCCACTTTGTATCCTTGTTGGATATCTATACAAAAGGGTACGAACCTAACTGACTCTCTAAAAAGCCATCATGAACACTTTTCGCGCGTTCCTTGTTCCTCTTCAAATTATTTTTATACTTATAGTTAAGTTGAATAAGATAATTCGTCCGATAAATGATAATAAGTATTGGCCTTGTCACAAAAAAGTATTCATAGGTTTCAGCATAAGGTGATGTTAGGTTGGACTTGGCCAATAGAAAATCCTAGGAATTCTTTTTCCAATTAGTTTAAAACTTCCTGGAAGTGTAAATCTTGTTTTGGGAGTCTTTGGAAATAAAAATTCATAGGAGTTCCAATCACCTAGGTTTTCTATTTGGTAATTAAATTCTCTCATTTTGTGGGAAATAAATTTCTAAAATCTATATGTCGCAACTTTTGTTGTCAACCAAACAAGAAAGCATGTTTTTATTTCATGGAAATTTCTACTTTCCATGATATTAGAGAAACTAAAGGGCAACACTCAAAATCAATTAGAGCGTTAATCCCATAGTGGGTTGGGCATACCACATGAACCAAAGATGACTATTTTCGGGGGTTCATCCATGAACATTTCCGTCCTCCACTTCCACGATCGAGGAGCTTCACTCTCGTGCAAATTAAACTGTTTGTGATCATGATTCTAAATCCTTCCCAAGTTCATTTTGGGTCTCCCTCTTACTTGTTTAAAATCTCGTCTATCGTCCACTCTTCCGTTGGGCCACTCTTCGCACGGTGCCCGGCGTCTCGTCTTACATGCCCAAACCAAACAAACATAAGATATAATAAGTTTTGCTAAGTATTTGATAAGTTTAGGTAAGTTAGATTAAGTACAAATAAAGTTGAAAACATTTCACATTATCATAGAACATTTATCCATAAAGTTAAATGTGCCAATTGTGTCTGAAATAATTATTATGTTGGAGGGCAATTAATTGGCTGTATTTCAGGATAAATGATGAAATAATGCAGAAAAGCTTATGATGGAGTCTATGAATCAGTGGGATGTAATAAACACACTAAGATAGTTACCACTGCAACAAGCATTCGAGAAGCTTATACTCTTCCAAGAGTTTTTCACTCAATTGCATGTCAACATCCTTTTCTTCCTAATTCTCTAGTTCTTTGATAGAAATTATCCAAAGTCATCAAAAACCTTACTTGTAAAGACTCTACAAACTAATTTTTGTCTTTTATTGATCCCCTAAACTTACCTTCCTTTATGATTGTTGCATAATGTAGAAACGAAACCAATATAGCGACGCATGGTGCTTGATCAAATTTAAGCAGCCCAAAAGATTGGCTCAGATCCTCTAAAGATTGTTGTCTAGTTGCTGACATATTTACAGGTGAAAACACCATGCGAAACTCTTTAACTCCAAGAACTATTTATAAAGATACTGCACTCCTGTACTTGTTATCGTAGAATTATTAATTATATATACGGGCCTTGTTGATAATATTTATACGTTGTGTTGAGTTACATTACTTACATAGCTTTTTAATTGTCTTTTTAAGGCTAACTTGATATTATGCGGAAAACATGAAATGTGGAGTTTCATGGATACATTACTCTTTTTTTGTTGTGGTATCTGTGGGCCTTAAGACTATCTTGTAATCCTGTTCAGGTTTCTAGGAAGAAGTAATTTGAGAACAATTAATTATCACTTAGTGAGGTATGCTTCTGTGGGGAACTTGGTTGTGGCTTCAATTTTTCAATAATAGAACTTATGAAAGGTGCTATATATATCTCAAAACCAAAGAAGAATCAATATCAATGGCCATAAACCACAGGATCAGATTGAAGTGTGGGGAACCATCATTGTTTTAGAGAGTCTCCGCAGGCTTTTAAGGACGCATAATTGGGATCGATTCTCTCCTGCTCTTGTGCTGTCTCGTCAACCAAAAAATAAATAAACGAGTCATAACCAATGGCTTTTTGCTGATTTGCATGCTAAAAAACTCAACTTGAGCATTTAACTTCCTGCTTCCTTTCAGTATCAATAAGTCTAAATTATTCATTACTGTTATTTTATTCTCACTTTCTCAGCACTAATGCAATCTGTTACAACTTAGACCTTCTCATCACGGGTGACAATCGGTGGCTTACGTGATGGAATACATATAAGTAGTAATTCAACGTATAAATAAGTATTGGCAACGTCAAAGCTCCTAGTCCTCCCTGCTAGTAAAGCAGTTTGCTAATCTTAGTGAGAATCTGCTTTGGTTGAACTTCAGCCAGTGGGATCCTCTCTCTCTGGATTAAGTACTCGAAAGGTTTGATAGTTATATGTATAAACATAGACCCATTTATTTTTTCATGTTAAGACTAACGAGTGTGTATCTTGATATTATCCTCTCTATTTGCTTGWTATTGATTCTAAGATGAGGTAGCAATCGTAGCATGGATTGACTTGATCTGTGCATTCTTTACAGATTGCATATTCYTTGATTGAGGAGCAGGAAGGACGACCAAAAGTGCTTGATGACTATATCTCGTTTGTTGCTCTTCTTGCAGATCCACGCTATTGTGGTATTGAACTTGTCACGGTATTCATTTCTATTGTGGCCTTCTGTTATGGGAAATGTTGCTTGCCTAGTTAAGAAGAATACATTAACAAAGTACATTCTAGGAGAAGGACCTTTAATTTGAATTGCTGCTCATTTGGAACGTGGAAGGAACCCTATTTCCCATGAATGTTTGCACTGTTTTTTTAGCCTTTTCAGGTTCCTTGGTCCATTTTCTTGTGTGGTTTGTATATTCTCTCTATTTTCTGCTCATGGTAGGGGACCACATCAACTCCCATTGGTTTGCGTGGATTCCCCATATAATTAAAGAATAATGGAAACTTCTAGCTCAAAGAAATTAAAAGAAAACATATGCATCTAGACGAGATCCTCCCCCCAAGTAGTATACAGATATATTGCCAGCCTTTTCTTTAAAAACATCTTCTGAGAGCAAGATCATCATCTATTTTGAAAGCTACTAGATGTTAACCAAGTTAATATTCTTCTAAAACTAAGGTGCAGTCATTGTAACTACAGGATCTATTTCACACTTACTTTCAATAGGATGTACAAGTTTATTTCTAGCTGCCAATATCAYGACTGTATACATACAAGGCTTTGATTGATTGATTGAATATAATGACTGTATGCACGGTCAACTTCTTGCCCATGTTGTGTTTGAGAAGCTGGGAATATCTAAGCTTTGCATATGCTGATTGAATGATGAAAAGGGTGGAGGATAGAGCCTTAAGGTTTCTCAAGAATGTTGACTTACAGTTTGTGAGCAGTAAATTGGTTATATGCTTAAGAATTACTTTTTGTTTTGCTTATAAAAGTGAGTCTTTGAAGGTTTATGGCATCTGGAGAGTTATCTGTTTATGCTTGTAATTGGGATCTCTGGCATCTTCTATGCAGTGAAGGGTGTCAGTTTGGATGTTAGATGTTGATACATTCTGTTTATCTCTAGTTTACTTTATGTTTGACTTGATTTCCCTGTATTATAGACATATAGTCTAAACCCTAACTGCCTAAAAGTTGAAACTCTATATATGTTACATGCCTTGCATCTTGAATGTATTTACATTAGGACAACTGCATGAACTTTTTGTGTTTCAAAGCATAGGGCTAGATGAAACTGGAGTTTGCGGTATATGAATGATATGTAATCATGGTGGAGACTCATGTTACCATTTAAATACACCTAGCAATTAAAAGGAACATGATAGCGAAGTGATGAATTAGCAATATGCTAGTCAGTGATTAATCATTTGGCTCATTTTTTAACCTTGGAGTCTTTGCAAAGATATTTAAATTTTGAAAACTAATATAAAACAAAATTTAATTTAAATCAAGTTAAATATGTTTGTACATTTGTGAATTATTTCTGCTTCAAAGTTTTTTTTTGACTTGTTTCGTGGCTTGTTTATAACATTTGTCCTTCTGTGCAGGAATATCTTATCTTGAGAAGAAGAGGTTCGTGTACTCTTGAGGCAGGTGTGTCTTGTGCATTTTATCCTACTGCTTCGAATTTGGGACCAGACTTTTGAGTTTCTTTTATAAGATGTTTCATCAGCAAATGAATTATGATGCTAGTTACTAAATCCAGCTACTTAGCTTTTTCTCTTTTGTGTTTATTGGGATTTATATTGACATTCTTAGGATCCCTGCCTCCAGGCTTTTTTGAACTCTGTGGTTTTTACCTGCGCTCATCGCCTACTTTTGTTTGGTCATCTGCAATTGAGATTGGTCAGGCATGCCTGGTAATAGATAAAACTTTGGCATGGTTTTTCTAGTTATTCATACAAGTTTATGTACATGGATCTGTTACAAAGGAACATTACTCTACTTCACTGTGTAGTACTATGGTAATAAGACATATTGGCAAGTCTTTAGTGAGGTCAAGTGTAGTTAAAACGGTGTAGAAGAGTATTGGCAAATCAGGTGTACTGTGTACATATATTACAATTTGTTACATGTGTAGACTCTCTGAATTATTACTGTCTTGTTTTCTGATTGGATCCCGTGCAAGCTAGCAGCTACTTGGAAAGTGGAATTCATTGTAATTTTTCTCTATCGAGAAAATCTAGAGAGAGAATTGATTAGACTCTGTAGAACAAAGTGGTCAGACCTATGTTTGCTACTTATGGACATTCCTCCACTTCCATTTAAGCGTGTAGCATGTTAACCTTTTTTAAAAAAAAATAAAAAATAAAAAATCCTTGTCTTTTCTGTTTGTGATTGATTTATTGGTATATGTGATTATTGAATTTTATTTTCAGGATCCAAAGTTTGGACATACAGGCCATTTTCTGAACTGATGATTCGCGCGCTGCTGATGATGTCCGTTTCTTGCTTTACATTTATCACAAAAATGATGGAAAAGCTGAATGCCCAATCTTTGTGGAACCTTGCAGTTCGTGGAGAACTGTATTGTCGCTGTTTCTGTATAAGGTGAGAAAACTTTCTATGCCTGATTGGCCTGCTTTGCCTTCTATACCAGTATGTGTCAAATGCATAGGTTAATTTATCAGTCAATCAATCAGTTAATTATATCAGTGAACATTAAAATTTCGAACCTTAGTTAATATGTAATTCTATTGAAATGTAATGGATCTGATTTTAGATCTTGTTTCCCTTCAAAGTTTCTTTGCGTTTTGATCCAATTTTTGTGGGAGAATTTACTTCGTATTTTTGAGAATTGTAGGACAGAATTTTCTCTTGATTCTTTTGTAATTAATAATCTCTTTTATTTTTATTATTATCTAGAACAAGTGTTTTTTAATATATAGAAAAAAACACCAAATTCAATTGATCTCTTTTCCATTAAAGAAGTTACCTCCTTCCATTTTGGCATCTCTTATAGAAGTTAGCAAGATTTTTCTTAAAGTTCAGTTCGCACCCAAGACTCCTTTTCTCTTTAGTCTACTCTTACACAATTTTTGTGCAAAGATGTAAGCTTCTTTAATGAACAGTGTGATGTTGTTGTGCCTTAAGTATAAAAGAGTTAGACAGTTGGACCCTGTATCTGTGGCTTTGACATTGTGCTTTAGGATTGGTAATTGGTACAAGAAATGTTTTCTTGTTGCCTTTTCTCCCCCCTAGGAATATGTATAATGATTAATCAACTCAGCGTGTGGTAGTCCATGCCTGTGATGGATCATGGATGGCACTGCCTACTGAATATATATGTTACGGCGTTTGTGGAGTTATCATTCTGAGTCAAACACGCTTGGCTCCATATGGGTTACAAAAATAGCAAGAATTTACCGCAGATACCACAGAAATTTTAATGGGATAGAAACTGGTTTTTTTGCAGTGACACTCTCAGGGACTCTTAACAACTTTATAATTAATACTGCTTGTGGATGATTGTTGCCAATATAGGGTCAAACACACTGAAGTGTGAACATGAATTTTTGTGCATAGTTGGTTTTCAAATGCTGACGTGTGTCATAGACTCATAGAGTCACTACGCAAGGGTTTTCAGTAATATAATCTGATCCTAGACTTCAAGCTCAAGGTGTTTGCTAATCAAAACATGAAACAATCAATCAAGTACTAATACAAGTAAGACCAGTTCTGCAGCAGAATTCTAGTTTTAATTATTAGTTATTGGCCAAGAAAAACCCCTAAGCAGCAGCAGTGCACAATTTATCCTGGACGAGCTAAAAGCAAAGCTAGGATAAGGTTTTGTCGTGATAGTAGAAGCTTTAATTATTTCAAGGATTTATTATTTCTTTCTGTCCACAATACCATAGAGAATTGTGTTCTAGGCCTCTAGGCCCCTAGGGAAATATGTGGGTTTAATTTACAGGACAGGGGTGGCCTTACTGAACCAAATCAGTTGAGACAGAGATGAGAACACAAGATTGTTCCAAATATAACTTGAGTAGAACTAAAGGCATCGTGTTAAGTTCACTAAATGAATAATTTTGTTCCTAATTCTGGCTTCTGCCCAAGAATAATTTTTTTCAACTATAGAGTTGCAACATTTGGGGTGTGAAAATTTACTTTAATGTGCTAGCATTGTTATGAGATGGATGTTGTAGAAAAAAATGGATGTTACTGTATATATGTATTTTGGAGATTGAGTAGCTCAATAGCAGGTCTGCAGGAGTCCTTTTAGGGTTATAGTAGGYTAGTTGCACCTTACGGAGGGAAAATTAAGAAAACAGTTTTCACAACTTCTTGTAWAGCTARGTCAAAGCTTTATACTTCATTGTGCTTCTGCGAGTTGCTTGGATTTGTACCTTAAGAGGGGTAGAGGTAAAGAAGCTCCATAAGTAGCTTGGCCCATATATTGAGTTGGGCTTATGACTGGCCTTAATGGGGTTGAGTGTTGCAAGTGCTACTGATCCAKTTAGCTTATCAGTTATCATACAATGGGAGGATATCTGCTTTAAATGTTCTTCTCTGTTTCTGTGGTACTGAATTATGTTACTTATTGTGGCAACTGAAGCTTGTTATTGTATTGAAGTTTTCTCTTTTGCATGTGATGGTGATGCCAAACTGGAGTCTCTTTATCATTTTCTACTTTTCTAGGCTGAAGCCCTATATTGTGTTCCATACTCTTCGGATTTATTAACGGAATGATGTGATTAGCATTTAGAGGTGCTGAAACCTCATTGAATTGGTTTTGTTTAAATGTTCAGATGATATATCTACGGATACCAAAGCTGCTGAAGAAGAGATCCTTTCTGTTCTTGATGTTCCACCAGGGAAAATGGGACGTGTGATTGGCAAGAAAGGAGCTTCAATTTTGTCGATCAAGGAATCGTGCGAGTAATTCTAATCAACCCTATTCCCTAAATCTCTCTACTTGACAAATTTAAATTGTTTGAAGTTGAAACTTGGAAGCTCTATCTTCCTGCGTTGTCTCTCTTGTTTTCAATCCTTGGTTCAAAAGTCAAATTTTGAGACATGCACCTGTCAAGTGTCATACTTCATTTACCTCTGTCTCATCTAGTTTGTACATATAACTTTCATGTTTGCCTATGCAGAGGTTTTTGATCACTAGTATGGAATCTATACGATAATTTTAGTACATAGCATATAAAGTTGTTAATTAGTAAATCTATATTGAGATGATCTAACAAGATCCCAMGAGTATKTTCTTCCTCCYATGTATTAGCTAGTCATCAGTGACCAGCAAACTAAGTAGCAAAGCTAATTATGTGAATAGTACTAAAGTATAAAATGAGTAAATTAAGAAATGAGAGTATTGCAAGTATTGTTTCTCACTCAATTGTACATGTTATTGATTTTCATTTTTCAGTGCTGAGATTCTCATTGGAGGCTCAAAGGGTCCCCCGGATAAGGTGAGTTTGGAAATCTATTCATAATGTAGCAGTTCTTTGTTAAACTTGTGATATTACACCGAGACATCTATACTCGACTTGTTATGCAATTTCCTTGTTGAATTACAGTACAGCTGTACCACGAATGATGACACATCACCCTCGCTTTCTTGCTACTTTATAGGCTTKARAATAGAAAGAAAATACCAAAATAATGACCTCTTAATTCTATTTGSCCGTAAAATGACTGTCAAGGATTTTAGAGAACATTGTAGACTCCATTTCATTTATCAGAAATTCTTGGGTGGACATAATATTATTGTGTACCAAAACCATAGTGACCCATTATAGGAATAGAGTGACCTTTTATAGTTTTATTAGTTTACTAATAACTTGATATTATAGTATATTAGTCTGATTTTTTGAAAGAAATTTTTACTCCGATTTAACCTTCTTTTTTAATAAATGTATACTTACCTTTTATGGTGATGTACTCACCTTCATACGAGTAGTATATATAATGACTTCTTTTTTTTACTGGACTTTGTGTTCATTTATAGCCAACAAAAGTAATCACTCCTTACTATTGAGACTTTTTGGGAATACCTATTAACATGTTTGAAGCCTTTTTGCGAATTGCGATTGTCAAGGGTTTATACATTAATTCTGGTGCCCAAGCGCAATGCTGATTTTTTAAAAATTTAATCTTGCATTAAGAAAGTATAATTTTCAACGTGATTGCGAGAAGTATTGCTCATTACTAGTCTTGTCCACATTTCCACTGCAATAATTCCTAGTTATTCTAAAGGTAACTTAGAAAGAAGACCAGTTATAGTGCATTACACCCTGTTATGCTTTCTTTGCATGGTTTACTACATTTGTCTGCAAATGGTTGGCTAGAATGTATACTGCAGTTGTAAATCACTTTGTGTTTCTTAATTGATGTTATACGATGTAGGTTTCATATCGGCCCAGAAGCAAGTGAGGAAAGCAGAGGCCATGATAAGGGAGAAATGCTGGACATGTAACAAAACAGATATTCTCAAAAGCCAAGAAGCTTTAGTTGTACTTTGTGTAACTGATCCATTGCAATAATAGCAATAATAAATGGACATTGAAAGAACATTTTGTTATTCATTTCGAAAGAAACACAAAATTTACAGTATTAAAGCTGCTCCATTGTCATTTTGGGTAGATCTTCAAGCAGATTAGCCGAAGCTAACGTACTTGCATTGAATGTGGAGAAATTCTTATAGATTAATAGTAGTTAAAATTATTGTACTATCGGAGTAAAAGTTAAGAGTTTATACACTTATACTGTTATAGCATACAAGTCAACAAGCTGACACAAATGAAAGAATAGTCACTTGAGTTGCATTAAAAGTTACTTGAGAGTTGAGAACTCCCTTCCTCCGACATAAGAAATTGTGAGAATTTATTAATTTGATTAGTATACAGAAACAAGTTTATTAGAATAGAAGAGAAGTTGTAAGAGAAGTAGAGAGGAAGTACAAGGGTGTTATTGCTTATACTTCCTTCCGTAAACAAAAATTGTTACAACTTTGATAATATATGTGAGACATATTTTATTAAAGTGTAATATGTATTTCGTTACGGAGAAGTAGTTGTAGTGGTATACAATACATTTACAAAGCCAATATTTATAGGCAAGAGGATGGATTATATAACATGTTTTATTTATTATTTTATATTAAGGAATAATTATTCACCTCTAGTAAATTGACATTGAGATATTTACACATCAATAATTGATGTTTCTCTCACGACTACCTTTTAACTTTCAAAAACTTCTTTTGGCCCACATACTATAAAAGAGTAACTTTTTCTTTATATTGCAATCGATTCGGGAAAAATCTACATCTGACGTCTCATCTCCATTTTGAAATTTAAAGTTTAATTTTAGCCTATGAAAAGTGTTAAGAGATGAAATATATGAACACATTATGCTAAGTATTTAAATTAAGTAACAAATGAGGAAATTGTGTTATGCCCTTCGAAACCATATTTATTCTTACACTAAAAATAAGAATGGAAGTGTTTTATTTATTTCCTAACATACATTTTCCTTAATAGCGACGCCACTGGTTTGGAGACTATGCAGTATACTGTATGCAACACGGAATTTATCATTTAATTTGGATTGTATCAGCTCTTGATGAACATTACTTCGTATAAGTGTCTGGAAGCAATCTATTAACAAAATACTTATAGTTTTAGTAAATAAACTAAACTGACGAAATTCTAAGTTAAAAAAAAGGATCTAAAAAACTCACGATAGTTCTTCTGCCAATTGATTCACCACACCATACAAGTAGCTCTTTTTTAACATAACTGCGTATGAAACATAATTGATTTCAAATGCAAGAACATCAATGGACAAAATATTTTTCTTTTTCAAGTGCGGTACAAGTATACAACATTACATACAAAACAGCAGTACAGGATGCAAAACGCAAAGCTCCCTCATCAAATCGCAATAGAGGCTTCATGATAGATTAACTCTCATTTGATGAATAACAGTATCTTGCATTCACCAACTTACAGCATTCTTTTGGATATAAATCTAGACAAACATGCTAAAGAATGCTCAAGTTAAGCCTCTCAATTAACAACAACAAATATTGACGGTTAACAAAAAGAATTTGGAAAAAATGTGACGGATCATTTCTGGAAGTCGCAAACTGATACTGACTGTTGCTAGATAGCTTGAGAAAAACATCCCAGCAGTGGCTGACCCAGAATTTAGCCATTCACCGGATCCAGTCCATACCCATACCCATTCCCATACCCGGTGCCTGTGCCCATACCATACCCATGCCTGTGCCTATACCCATTCCCATGCCTGCGCCATACCCATTCCTGATCCCATACCCATACCCATACCCATACCATACCCATACCCATGGGTGATCCCATGTAGTACGATGTTGCGGGTGCCTTCTGCTTTCCTCTGAACACCATCACTTAATCCACCAACTGTAATATATCGGATAAGTTTCACCTTCTTTGCTGCACAAAGAAATTATTCACACATTAATTTAAAATAATGAACAGCTATGGATTTAGTTGTCATATGACTCATATTACTAATTAGATTACATCATCAACAGACACTAAAAGTATATGGATATTATTATGAACATAGACTCTCATTTGGTACAGATAATATWACATCAGACAATGAGTATTAAAGTGACACCAAAAAAGTTTTAATCACTTTTATCAAAGTGACACCAAAAAAGGCAACACAAAATTGTATTAAAAATTACTTATAAGGGAAGTGATGAGAAACCAGTAACATAATTTTCACTTTTATAGTTTCATACATCCTAAGAAAAGGACAGAGACAATCCGACATTTTCAAGTGTACATTGCGACATACTGGGCGCTAATTATAACGGACCTACAACTGGTACCTTCAACCATATTTCAGTGTTAAGAGAMTTGGGGAGTGAATCCATCCAAGCATTTCTTATAATCCACACAAAAGCCCTAAAGTGCAAATTTAAGAAGCAATATTCTGGAGTGAGGTATTGCAAAGTAACAAACCCAAAGCTGGACATTCTTTCAGATATTTGACCAACCATTCCATTATCTAACACTGTCCATTCCATTATTTAACATTGTTAACTAGGCCAAAATACTAATGTAACCTTTATATTTTCAATTGCCAAACGGCTGCATCCATTTATATAGAGARCACAACGATGACCAACAACTTTGAGTACATGCAAGAAAAACAATAMGATGGATTCAAAACAAGGAATTGGAACAAATTTTACATAAGTAGAAGAACTTACGAGCAGATATATTAAGATCAATCAGCCCACGGCTCAGAGAATCAGCCCAAATTCCAGATTTCACCTGAAAATTGCTTTTTACTGGAGGTGTTTTTGAATCTAGTGATGATTTGCCATTTAGATCAAATGCAACATTATTCTTAATGGGATTATTTGCGGGTTCTGGGGTTGACTGATCAGCTTGAGTGGTGACAGCTCCGAGAAAGTCAGATCCATCAAAGTTGTTCAATGAAATAGTTGCAAAAGGATCCACAAAGTTTGCATTTGATGGCTCGAACTTTTCAGGTTTTGTTTCAGTAGGCACAACTGGATCAGATGCAGCAAAGAAGTCTGTTGTTGGAGAAACTGCAGCTGGTGCTGGTTTTGCAGCAAATAGATCAACATCTKCCTGCACGATTGTCCACAATACTTAAGTTAGAATAACAACTCTAAATAAATCATATTAAAAAAAACCAAAAAAAAAAACAGCCGAATAACAAATGGCAGGTTTTTTGAAACAAAGCTTCCAAGGTAAAACCTATATTAGACAGGAAATATAGAAGTAATAAACAGAGCACATTGTCTCTCTTTTCCTCTACAAATTAAGTTCTTCAGCAGAAAAACAATGCAGTGGAAAAGAGAGATTTAAACAGTCTTAACTATTTGCCATCTTTCATAACAAGTCCCAACAATTGATTATCCCTAAGTAGGCCCAACTTTTACAAAAATTTGCCAAAAACACTCCCAACTATTTGCCATATTCCATAACACTCTTGTAATTGATAATTTTTGGGACTAGTTATGAAATATGRCAAATAGTTGGGACTGTTTTTSACAAATTTTTGTAGAAGTTGGGCCTACCCAGGGATAATCGATTGTTGTGATTGGTTATAGAAGATAGAAAATAGTTGGGACTGTCTAAATCAATTTTTCCTTTTTTTTGTTTGTTTGAAAATGAACCATTAGTTTTCACATAACATCTAAATCAATCAATGAAAGACTTGAACCTATAAGTAGTTTGGCTACATGAACCAACACTGATTATTGTGTGTGGTCATCCACAAAGATTTTTCTACAAAACATCTCAATCCAGTTCCAAAATTTCCAGCATGTAAATCCTATCAATACGTGCATCCAACCTGAGTTTGAGAATTGCCTCTTGCTTCTGCTTGGGGAGCAGCTGATACAAAATCAGCATCTGCAAATAAATCAACATCAGCCGACTTGCTACTTACGGCACTGCTTTGCGAAGGAACAGTAGTAGGTACATCCAAGAGGTCTCCAATCAAACTCTCTCCAAAGAGATCCACTTGTTGTGAACTTCCAGCAGGCTCTACAATTAATTGCATATATTAGATGCAATAAGTACAAACAGAAAAATTAATCAAGGGGCAAGTAGTAAATCCCCAAGAACCAATAGTAAAATTAGGGTTTCAAGTACCATGTGTGTTTCCTATTTTTTTCTTTAAAAGCTCCAATTTATATCAACTACTATTTGACATAAAGATGTAACCAGTCAGGTGCCACCATGCCAGACACGTTTAAGCCACCTAATCTTTGACTTCGTATAATTCATTTTTTATTAGTTGGAACACTTTTGGTATGGGGATCAGACTTCACAAAGTTTGACCATGTCCTTTTGCTAATCAATCAATCAATCAATCAATCAATCAATCATAGCCTTAATCCTTTTGCTAATATGAAAAAAAAAATGTCAAAATGGGGGGAAGCTGATTGCCTCGTCTTGTATGTCAAGCTATAACTTTTCATAAATGTTCACCAATACATGAGCAAACAATTAACAAAGGGAGAGTGTGAGAATAAAACGGCACAACTAATAAAATGATAGGGGAAGTACTAAGGACTCTACATACATGGATACTTGCAAGCAAAATGACAATGATGTGCCACCAAAAACAAATTGAGAATTGAATAGTTGGGAATATATTAYGAGCTTAATTGCCATTGTTGCATACAAGCAAATTAGCAAAGCTTTGTCCTAGAAAACAAATAGGGCATAATCACAGCTACCCTGACTTTATCAAGGGCCTAACATGGTGAAGTTTGCATAAGAAATATCAAATTACATAGCACAATAAGGTTTACATTTTTCCCTTCCCAATCAATCTTGCAGAAACATGTGTTTCTATGACAGCAAACTTTCCCATGCACTATAGACTCTCTTCTCTAGTTTGCCAAAAACTTACACAAGATTTTACAAGTTCCAATACAGGGATAAACAGTAACATCTAATCAACACATGATGGTATGTCTTTCATTGGATCAAAATAGACTGTCAGGTTCAACAGCCTCATCTGTAAAATATCCCAATATTAACCTTCACCAGTTCCTTTGAAAAATATTTTAACATGGGTCCAACTTGTTGATTGACAAGATGCAACAATGAGACCAATCTAGAATTCCATTAACGAGGTTTACACTAACATTGATATTATAATTGAATAGGTATCGCTTGAACTCTAGATCTCAGCTAGTGAGTAAAATTGTAAGAACAGATTATGAAAACAACTCATGTCCCCAAATAAGGAATGTTTGATAATGGAAAACCTTGTTTTACCCTGGAATAGCCATTATAAGTCTGAAGTTGAAATTGACTAAGAGAGTACATTTCAAAGTTACGATAGAAATTGAAGTCCCAAATTTTAATTATTGGACAAAGGTAACTTCAGCGATAACCAATCCAGAGGACTTACTTGTTGCGGCAGTTCCCCGAGGGTCAAAATCATCATCATCATCATCATCTATCTGACCATTAGATGGTGCTTTTGGATTTTGATGTGAGATAGCAGAGTAATCGTCAGATTTGATTCCAGAAGATTGTGATGAACCTGCTGAAGGATAATCCGCATTCCTACTACAGAAACAGCATAACTTCAGCAAAAGTAGAAGCTAAATTTTACCATTCACTGCATATTTCTAGTAAGTTCAAAAGCATAGGTATAGTATAACAGGGAGAGACAGCCAAATGCAGACTCCCAAAACAGAGGTCAAGACACAAAATTSCTGTTAAAYAGAGGTATAGTAAGATGCATCTAGCATAAACCTCATGGCATCTAATGGTACCTAGGCAATGCTCAGGAACATTGTCAGAGGACTTGAGTTAGCCACATGGCATGGTTGACTAGTATTCACACAGGCAAACAAAATAGACTTAAGGAATATTAATAATCAATTGTAAGAAAAAAGGCAAGTGAAATTTACTAATTTAGGCTATGTTCAGTTCGTCTTTCTGATCTGAATTTTTTCTTATCCGAACTTTTCTGATCTAATCTGAACTGAAATTTTCTAATCTGGTCTCTTCTGAAATTTTCTGATCTGGTCCGATCTGAATTTTTCTTTGTACTTCCTCCGTTTCTTTTTAATGGCAACATTGAGCATGACTCATACTCCTAGGCAAAAATTGATTGTGAGGGTGAAAGTGATAGAGTGAGAAAGTRGGGCATGTRATTAGGAGAGAGATAGGAAGAAGTAACATGCAAAAATAGAAAGAAGACAATTATTGCTATTAATTTGATATTTCTAAATTTAGTAAATGTTGTCATTAAAAARAAACGGAGGAAGTAGTTGTTTTTTGTTTTTAGTATTTTTTGATCTGAATTTTTTTTATCTGATATGAAATTTTCTGATCTGGTGTGATGAATTTTCCTAATCTGGACTAATGTGAAATTTTCTGATCTGATGTGAACACTTTTTTAAATAAGCACCAGAATGCTTAAATAAGTTAAACTAAACATAGCCTTAGTGTGCGATCATCTTTCTGAAGACTTGTTATAGACTTACAGCCCTTACGAGATTTAGTGAAAAAAGAGAAAAAAGAAGAAGGTTGAAAGCAAATAAGATGATTAGTAAAGAAGATTAAAATAGATGTGGAAAATCCGAGAAAAAGAATTTCAAATTTACTATTCCCTATGTACCATAATGTTTTGCGTGTTGTGTTTTATTCCATATTAGGAAAGTCTATATTATATTTTATAATGGGATGAACTATCACATGGGCTTTCTTTTACCCCATTGCCAACATTATCTATTATACTTCCTCCATTTCTTTTTCGTAGCAACTTAGAGCATGTCACATACTCCTACGCAAATTTGGTTGTGAGTGTAAAAGTGAGAGAGAGAGTGAGGCATGTAATTAAGAGAGATATGGGAAGAAATGACATGCAAAAAAGGAAAGAAAAAAAGAAAGCATTAATTTGATATTTCCAAATTTGGCAATAGTTGATAGTAAAAAGAAACGGATGAAGTAGTATTATTAAAACAATTTCTACTTTCTCTCTCCAACACTATTTGCTTCACATTAGTACCACTTGCCTTATTTTATTACATTCCACTTTTTTTCCAAATAGTATACACACAATCATTACGATGCGGAGGGAAAATTACAAAATTATTGGTCCCATTTAGCAGATAAGGAATTTAAATGCTTCTTCACCTAACTAAATTATCTAAGACCCCCAAAACCATTACAAAGCTCAAGATACTCTTAAGTCTTATCTATTCCTCTCTTCACCTTTGCTCAAAATGTTCCAATTCAACAATAACAATAGAAAAAATAGAATTGAACACAGGTACTAAAACTAGAAGATAACTRTAAATGAGCTATAATTGTGTAGCTTTTCTGATGGAAAACAGGCAAACACTAGAAAAAATCTGGAAGCACATGAAAATTTCAGCAATTTACCTGCTAGAATGAGGTGTTTTCCTATCAGCAGAAGCTCCTTGATAAGACTTGGGGACAAACTTCTCAAATTTTTCTTCTCCGAAATTTTGCTCCTCCCTGCTTCGGTAATTATCATCATCATATCTGCCACCAAAGCCTCCATACCTATTGTTGCTCTGGAAACTGCTACCACCATGTGAAGCTGCACTTGATTTGTATGTCCTCCCCGTTGATGAGAGGCCAACATACCTATAACCAGAAGCATGAGGCATTTCATTAATATATAAATCATAAACAAAAAAATTAGGGGTGATTATTATAAGTTTATTAATGATTTAATACTCACTTTTCACGGGTAGTAGCAGCCTTTTTCCGGGTTTCTTCTATTTTATCCTTGTTATTTAGAAGGGCTACAATGTTTTCTGCCTTCTTTCTGACATTGATCCCCACATCCTTCCCATTAGGTTCAGTGTACTCAAAGCTTGTGAGTGACTTTACCAATCCAAAGCAACAAGAAAAGAAACATCAGAATATTTATTTAACAGAAAATATTACATGATAAAACAGGAAGGATAGAATAGGACATACAGAGATCTGAAATGTATGTTCTATAATCTCATCAACAGCTCGTTCAGATCCATTGGCAATGAGATACTCTATCACAGCCAGTGCCTGAATAAAAGTAAATGCCACAAAAATGTTAAAGAAGATAATACTTTTCTTGACACTTATTACAAACTTTTGCCTGCCCAATGAAGTTGAACTGTTCAATTAAAAGCAGATAAGGATATTGAATTACCTTATAAACATAACGCCAATCCTTCCCAGTTTCACCCAATCTTGTCCAGAGAACACTCATAACCATCTGGCATTCAGTACTACAAGTAACAAAGCACAAAGCCACACATCAATAACCCAAAAATCAAAGTCCCCCTTTTGACTCAGATAACTTGAACAATAAACTTTGCAAAAATTTACAATTTCTTGGTTGCCTGAGCTATTTCTGCCAACGCGCTTCCATGGGGACCCCAAGGTTCATTATCTGTGGCATCCAGCACCTACCATAAATCATGGAAGTCAATTTCTTATAATCCAAAAACTATTTGTTCAGTAAGATTATGGAACTCAAAACCTATACTTAGTAGATGTAAACTACAAATCTTTTTCTCTTTACTTAACTAAGATGAAAAGGTCAAGCCAATAACATTCACTATATTTGTTTTGATTTATTTGTCATCTAGATAAGCAATGGRGACAWAGGTTGGAATCTCGAGGATTTAAKCGAAGTCAGAGCAAAACTGAGTATTTGRAATGTCGTTTTGGGTCACAACGGGGTACAAATGATGGAGTGGTGAGGTTAGAGGGAAAAGATCTCGCTATGAGTGAAAGCTTTAAGTACCTTGGGTCAATCATCCAAAAGTCACAAAAGGAAGTGATATTGATCAGATGTGACTCAGCAGATTAAGTCAGGGGCTTAAATGGCAGAGCGCTAGGGAGTGTTTGTGATCGAAGCATCCTCTAAGGTTAATTGCTCATGGCACGAATGTTGGGCTCCAGAAGAGAATTATTCCAAAAGGTAGGAGATACAAGATGCGGATGTGAGATGGTGTGTGGGAATATCGGTGGGATAGATCAGAAATGAAGTTATACGTAAAAGTTGGCTGTTGCAGATATTGCAGAGAGTTAAGGAAAACGTTTGCGTTTGATTTGGGAGTAAGACGAGATCTCAGAGACAGTGCGGAGAGTGAAAAAGTGGGATCAGGGAATTTTAAACGAGGTAGAAGGAGACGAAAGATTGGTGGAGGGAGTAAAAAGGATTGACAACAGTTGGATTTACAGCGAATGAGAACTATGATGCGTAGGGATGGGAGGAGGAAAATTCTGTGAAGGACTGTCGGAATAATAACGTTTGGTTTATGTTAGCGCCACTTTGGGTTAAGACTCGATTTGATTGATTTCATTATATAAGCGCATAATTGGGTCCACTGTTTTTTTCAGGAGGGTTGTAATTTATGCCTTGCTCTACCAGAGAGAATTTGCAACTTGATTAACAAAAAAATTGTTTCATTTCAAAAGTAACGGCAAATATTTGGGCCGGTGGCAGGGTGAATTTATTCAGATCAGACTTGATCTGATCTTGATTCGAGAACTATAATAGTCAAACATATATGAGAACCACCAACGCCAATTCCAATTCCTGCTATTTCTCTCATGCAACTAAAAAATTATTAGCCTTCATTCCATCAATAAGATATTAATTTGACATCTGATCACAATTTACATGGTCTGTCTCTAATCTGACAGTCTACCTATAGTCACCAAAGAAAACTAGATTCAAATCATGAAATATTTGGATTTGAATCTAATCTAATCTATTAGAGACCATAAAGAGGTGATAAGGGTTTTGTAATCCGAGGCTTACAGTTCTGACTGTTTGGCATAAGTCTTCAGTTGTTAACAAAGTGTTCAAGAAAGCCATTGCTTCTGTCAATTCATTGCAAAAGATGTGTCAAGAAGTCTAGTTAAATTCAGGTAGTACACAACTAATACATTAAATCAGGTACCAAGTGAGAACGTAAATATAATGTGAACTATAGGGAACTTTCAAAGTCCAGGTACAGGCAGGACCAAAAGTGGAAAATTTCAACTCCATTTGATGGACAAGTGCGATCATACTCAGAAATCAGAACTTACTTAATTGATCTTAAAAAGGTGCACTGATCAGCAACATAAAAAGTTGTGCAAAAATGAGAACAACTTTGTGAGTCAATGATTAAAGGGCATAAAAAATTTTACGCATTTGACTTCAAATGTCTCTATTGAACAAAAGGTTTTGTATACACATCGTAGAAACTAAATTCAGTGGATTCTATGTCAAAGATCATCTTCGGAAGATAAACTCGGATTATCAATGTAAGTTCGGCATATGAAGAATATTAGAGTATGATAACGATGCGACTAGTAATATTTTTAAATTCAAATAGTATGAACAGACTAGTGATAGTATGGTTATGATAATAAAGAAAAAATATATTAAAAAAAACACTTGGCGGTAAGAAGTGCATTGTGAATTCTACCACTATTTAAAATGAGGATGGCAACTTCTTCCTTACGCGGAGTCTGTGTACAACTGTATACAATCAATGATGATCACTTTCCTATACTAAGACAACTAAATACAACTAGACTTACAATTTAAACGTGCGTAATACACCCCTTGATATAGGTGTCGCTGGAATGCCTGCCGATTCACATATGAGACAATTATTGAGTATAGTTGATTACAAAATGATTAATGGGTAACGCTAAATGAAGGAGAAAATTTTAAAACTAGTGTGTAATCCTTTTAATAGCCAAAATAAAAAAGGGGTTACTCTGAAGTAAGTAAAACAAGTAATGTCAAGGATAAATGATTTTACTCAACGATAAATTGGGGTGCTCCATGGACAAATGATGGTTACCTTAAAATGTAAATAAAGGGTTACCGTTATAACAAATATGTCCACAAACCGGTCAGTCCGTCACAGACCATGGTGCAATAAACACTATACGAGGGTACCGTTGTGCATATAAGCTGAATTAACTTACATGTTCAGTTTGGTGACGAAAGTGTGCCTTAGAAGAAAAAGAACAAAGTAACATACCATTCTAACCTGCTGCGCAAAAAATACAAATTAGTGGAAATCAACTTGAGTCCCTGCAAAAAGTGCCATATGGTTGAGACTGAAGAGGGTGCCCGGCACTTCTTATAAGTCAAAATTCACATTAAAATAAGAACCAACAATGCACAAACTTCAGTTTTTTAAGAAAATTGAACAATATCAACTTTTGGTGGTCTTCTCCAATAATCCAAGTGAAGTACAATTGTTTAATTGAATCCTATCTACCACCAATCTGCTCAACAAAGGGTCATTGTAACCCATAACTTTTTAGAACAGGTTATTGTTTATTTTATTTTATTTTTTTTATAATCTCACCTTCACCTCCCATCAAACCCAACCATCACCAGCCCCCCACCACAACACCCACCCGAGCGAACCCCTCGTCAGTGCCAGCCCCACACAAGCGCTTCTCGCTGCGTAACTGGACCACCAACATCCGGTTCGCGCTACGGGCTCAGCCACAACTACGCGGCCGCCTGCCTCCGCCTGCGCAACCACCACCCATGAACCAAGGCAACATAGGAGACAAAATAACAACAAAACCAAGTAAGAAAACATTTCATGATTGATTGCAAATAATGAATCGACGAGTAAAGAACTTAAGTAAACCCAGATCACATAGCAGTGACTGTAGAAAGAATAGCACAAAACTGGTATTGCAATAATAAATAAAGCGCAATCTAAACAAAAATCACTAAGCAGCATACGAATTGAATAGAAAAACAACATAGAATTCACTAGAGCAAACAGTAGAGAAGAAAAAGAGTTTAATTAGAGCTAGAAGAGTTTGGAAGCACCAATATCACGAGTTGTTTTTAGCAGGTGTGGTTCTCACTAAATGCGAATTGAAAGTGTGAACGACGTCTTTTTGCTATTCGATCCTAGATCTTGCAACCGTTACGGGATGAGTGTGTGAGGGTGGCAATGGGTCGTGCGATTGTAGGCGTGAAGCAAGTTGAGTGAGAGTGGTGGTGGTAAATTGTACGAGTGGTTTCGGCGTGAATGCGACAGTGATGGTTTGGTGAATAGCAGTGGGCGGTGGTGGACGCGTGGTTGTGTGAGGGGTGCAGGTGAGGATTGGGATTTGTTTGGCTGAACATAGAGGGGAGGTAGAAGGGAGGAAAAGTTATTTGATTTAATTTAAACCAATAAATAAGAGGACATGTGTCCAAGTAACCCTTTAACAGGTCACAACTTAATAAAACCGTGTCCAGGCCCAATACTAAGAAAAATTTGGGTATAAATGTAGGATTAATAAAAAAAGTTTCTCACTGGGATTAGATTTCCATGCGGACCAGACGAAAAGGTTGCAAAAAAAAAAAATTTTCAAAATTAAGATTAAAACAAAAGATTACCTATTCAATTGTTGCCTTTTTATGTCTCCAATTTTGCAACATTAGAGCTAGCTAGAAAAACATTCTGATATTTCAAAATACCACACAGAAGTACAGAAGAAGAAGAAGAGCAATAACTTGTTTCATTCAAGCAGAAACTGACAATACTGTTTCATTAATTGATCCCCTCAAATAGTGAAGCTTGAGAAAGCCCAGAATACTGAGTTTACGTTACATACTAACATTAACTCACAAGTGAGCATTTCCTCATTGACCGAAGGGAAATTGGATCGATGCCTAAGCAACATAACAAAAGAGTGAGGAAGCTGAACCAGTCATCCAATCGGATACAGCAATACACCAAATAAGTCATTAGCCATACAACCAAAATAACGCTCTATGGCTGATGACATTGCATAATAGCAGATTATGCAAGTACTCGAACATGACACAGACAATAAATCGAGATCAATTCCGAAAAACGATTACATTGAAGGAAGTATAACTAACCTTGTGCTCGATCCAGGAACTTCAATAACCTTCAAGTTCTACCTCTCGTTTTCTACGATCAACAAGACATTAAAAAGTAATAAAAAGAATGAGAGAAGAAAACGCTGATATAATCATGTATGAAAGATCACAATTTTACAAAACAATAAAAACAAAGAAATCGGGCAAATAAAGGAAGATAGGAGACGAAGTAGTAACGGAAATACATTTCGCGAACAGCTTGATCGACACCTCAATGAAACCATGGCTTAAGATCTGGAAATAACGAAACGCGACACGAATCGGATTGCAAAGAAATAATTGAAAAATCACAATAGATCTGACATCCGAATTTAACATGCGAGCATTGCAGACTGAATTCGATCAAATTCGATAAATGATTGAACAAAGTGAACATAAAATCGGAAGAAGGGAATGAATAGGAATACCTTGAGAAATAATAGAACCGGTTTAGGGAGGACGGCCGGGGAGAAAGAGAGAGATCAATGAATTTAGAATGGTGAACTTGGCAACTGAAAGTGCCACGATGTTTACTCATGAATGTTTTGTTTTTTTTTTTTTTTATTAGGGAGATTACCAAAACTAATATAGAGTTCAGAGTATTTGATTTTATTTTTAAAAGAAGTGAAAAGGTAGATTACTATTATTATCTTACAAATAGAAAAAGTTTACAAAGGGTTACTATTGTGAGGAAAGTAACATAGTGGGTAGGCCCCTACGTCAGCCCACTCTTGCACAGCGCCATCCGTAGCCTCCCCAAAGCCACCCAATTGCAACCCCAACAAAGCCCACACCAACAACCGACCTCATCACGTACACTTGCCTCACTAACACATCACAAGGGATAAACATGCGTGTTGATCAACCCAGCCTTCTCCCTTTCCTTTTTCTTGCTGTTGTTGGTGGCTTCAAGCTCCGCATGCCTGGTTCGTGGGATAATCCTCTTCTCTTTCGCTTTTGTGTTAGATTTGGCTCTAAGGCACAACTCCTTTCTTCCTTTTTTTGTGTTCGAATTCCCAGAAGAAAGACCTGCGCCTTCGTCCTTTCGTGGGATTGCAAACCCTTTCTCTCTGTCCGTGGTTGTTTTCCACTCGTCAATGGATCATTGAAGATGAAAAGGAAAGAAAGGAGGCAAGGAAACATGATAGTGGGGGTGAGAATCGATGGGAACTAGCCAAGCCGTGAAAGATGAGAGATTTGTCTTATTGCTCGAAAATCAAGTTTGGTTCAACCTCGTGGGTTGGCTTTGTCTCTTGTGAATTCAATTAAATAATCTTTCGTCTGATCAATCATACAGCCTTGCTCTGCCCTTTGTCAAATATCTCTCTGCCATTTGTTTGAGGGTCATGGTAACTTATTATACATCAAAAATATAGATTGAGTGGTGGGATGGTCAAGGTATCTAAACTAAATTTGCGTTCGTTTACTAAATAGTTGGATTAAAGTAAAAAAAAAGTCAATAATGAGATAAGGGCTGGAACTTGTAGATATTAAATGGTCATTTTTAGGGTTTACAGGTGTGATTATGCTAAACGGAGCAAAAATCTGTGGTTTTGCATAGTGTTTGAATTGGTGATTTAGGACTGTGTTAGTTCAACCATGAGGTGTTGTTATTTAAATTCTTGACTTTTTTTTCCGTTTTTAGTTTGTTTTCAGCTACTCAAAAATTCTCCAACACCTTCATTCTGCTATCAAGGGTTTCCTCGCGATCGCAGATCATTTACCCGGCCCTATGATCACCTTCAGGTACTTTTAGCAGTGTTTGCTTAATGTTCTTTGTTATTTCTATTGGTTATTGACTTATGAGCTTATTGATGTCTTGTTTAAATTTAATTGGGGATTATTAATTTAGGGTTAAAATTTCACGTTTATTGGTTGTTAAATAAAAAGATTTCAATTTGGGTGAATTATGGACATGATGAACTATACGAGATATGATGGAATGGTTTTCGTCCTATTCTTGCCTTTTCTATGCCATCAGTTAGATAGTTAAATGTGGTTTTAATTTTGCGAATGGTTTTTGCTGGATAGTAAAAAATCGAACACCAAGTTAGAGGGAGCCAGAGCTTAGGGGTAAAATTGATGAGTCAATGAATTCCTTTATAAGGAGGCTATGGGCATGATGAAGCTGGATGGCTAAAGGCGGGAATCTCTAGGAATTACTTGGCAAAAGAGCGAGCACTTTGGGAAAAAGTCAGGGAGCAAGCTTTGCTGATATTGAAATCTGGTAAGTGAAGAGGTATAAAGCTGAGGTACAAACTTATCCCGATTTTTGATTTAAACTATATTAGGTTTATGCTATTGTTGTTAGAGTAATTTCCGTACTGTAACAAAGCAAATTGCATAGAATTTTTTGTGGTTAATAATTGCCACTTCACTAGGATTACCTCATGTTTGTATGTGTGCCTTTCCTTCCGCCGAGATGATTGATGTATGATCCATGGTGCAACATCTTCGCCAATATTGATAGTATAATAATTTAGAAATTTACGGTTATGCAATGACAATCATTCCTGAAGTGGATAGTGAAAAACAAGAAAGGAAAGTGTTAAATGTCGATATTAGGACATCATAGATAATAATTCATGTTTTAATGATTGGTACATTATGTAACATAGTGTATTGTGCCAAGGCTTGATTGCTTGAAAATCCATCTGCTATGCTTTCAAAGCGTGCTCACAGATCATAGAAGTGACCGGACCGTCGGTATATCGATGTATGCTACGTGTAACTATATCGGGAGGAAAACGACGGTGGAAGCGTAAACACGTGCGTAACAAGCCATATAATAAGGACTTTGACTTCAAATACAACATTGATATGTTTCAAGAGGTGACTGCACATTACACCTGTTTAGTTGTGACTGGATGGTGGTCCTGTAGGGGAGAACAATTAGTTGAAATATCTTTGTCAATAAAGCTTTTCCTGCATGGAAACGTCTCTGGATTGTTATTATTTGAATTAAAGGGTCACAAGACCAATGCTGTAGACTAAATTCTATTTTCTCTGCTTACAGGAACATTCTAAGTTGCTAAAATGTTAAATGGTTATCCTCTTTAATCTTGATGTGAGTTTCGCGGATTATTCACTTTTCCCATGAATGTGAGGGTTAAATGTCGTAATTTTAAAAGGCTGAACTTTATTGTGAACTTTGAACAAATAATATGCCTTTAAATTAGAAACGTTGTGAATTTACATACTGTGAAGTAATTTTTAGTGAAAAAGACGCTATTTAAATGTAAATTGTGTGTGGTTTATGTAAATACATATGACACTTTACCAAAACAGTTTTTCACCCCTATTTTGATGTATATGATCATTGTCTATTGATGGGTTTTATTGATTTTGTATTTTTTGTTTATGTTGGAGTGGTATAGGACCGGCGAATCCAATTGGTTTTGCCTTTGTAGAGACAATGTATGCATAGAGCCAGAAAGGTGATAGGCGGTTGATGTAATGCCTTTTCAAATGCTTGGTTACTGAGTTTGTACATTTTTCTTTAGCTAGAGGATGATTTTTCAATGGTTACTGAAATTGAAATTACATAATGTGACAGAGTTGCTAAACGAGCTTGAATGTGGATAGGAATGTTTTTCATAGCAAGGGATATCACATGAAGACTTGTAAGAAGGTCGTGCCGAGAAACTGGAAACGAATACGGACTTTTTTAACTGGTGCATAACAATATGTGCGCTTGCTTGTTATGGCAAAACTTGGTATGAATTAGCAGAATCTCATGTTCTTTGCGTGGCCCCTGAAAAATAAATCAGTGGGTCTGACACTGATAATAGGAGAATTTTTTCTAATCAGTGATAGCGGAGAAGCACTTGGTCTTATTCAACTTTGATGACTGGTTGTGAAATATACGATTACCAAGAAAGCTGTCCTCCACCAGCGGTGGGTAACTTGAATAGTCATGAAGGCCAGTTCTTAAAGTAAATTTGAGAGATTGTGTAAGCTTGGGAATTAAGCTAAGTCAGAATCAACATCAATGGTGCTTTTTTAGCTATCTATATGGTAGTACTTGTAGCAAAATTTATTTGACTCTCTTTATTATTTTTTTACCTTTCACCCTCATTACGACCTCACTGAAGAGTATTTGCGTACGTGAGGGTCACATCACATATTTAAAATTTAAAATAGAATAACACTATGGTTTCATCCCTCGATGTATGATGAAGTTATGAACATTTTTCTTAAATATCACTGAACTGTCACAATGTGATTTGGGGTGCGATGGAGGTAATGGTACTGACAGAATATATAATCACTCGAGTCTACCACACGTACGCAAGAATTATGGTCAGTAGTCGCAGATTGCCGTTATTCCATCCGTATGTTGACTGAAAGAGGCTTGACTAGCTAACCAAGAGTATTAGACGAGTAAAGTCCCGTGATCATGAAAGGTTGCGAAGTTCCCTTATTTCACCATAATTTAGTGTGCGTGGTTTAATGAGCCTTTGTTTGTACAGTTCATTATGGAATGGATTGTGTTAGAGTGTTGTTGTCTGTTAGCGCTTGTATGTAGCATGAATATTCCCAACAAGAATGTATTCAGAAATAGGTTGTTTAAGCTTAACGAAGACAAGATAGATGCTATAGATGATTTTAAAAATGAATTTACGTGATTTGAATTGTTCTAGTGATTCTCAAATGACTATTTCTTATCATTAGCTCCACTTTATCGTGCTAAATTAGCTTCACTGGAAATAACGAATTGTTCATTATAGTTACGACAAATAGGCGTAGTTTTTGGCACACTGCCAGTTAGCAAACCGTCCGGGCAGCCGCGCGCATCGCGCGCGGTGCAACGGCTTAGTAAGAATAAATCACGGCATACGATATGAGATCTTAAGAAGTAAAGTAGACTCATTAATATGAGTAAAAAGTGTAATTTTAAATAAGAACCCTTCTCTCGAGAAGGGTGGGGTTGGAGCCCTTCTGGGATTGGTTATGCGTCTTCTCGTTCCTGTCTCCCTTGGCCTCTTTCTTCTTAGGTTTCATCGGACTCGCCGATCGTGGTTGGGTGCGGCTCCTGCATTCGGTAGCCCCCCCTTTTCGTTGCTTGATTGGCTGCTAGCAGCTGAGTGGGTGACGGGGGCAACCTCTTTCGTTCTTTCCCCCTTTGGTGTTTGGCCACGTAACGTTGAGGGAGGTGTCGGGTACGGATAGCTCCGACCCCATCGATCATTCCAACCCTGGAGGATCGTAGGGTTGGCAGCGTCGTCGCAACCTGTTTTGTTTGTCGTCGAGGTAGTTTTCTTTCTTTTGGTTTTTCGTTGCTTCAATAATGGGTCAGATGGACTGGGTATTGCGATCACAATACTAGGGCTATTGATTCTCTGTTATTGTTCGCTCCTCTCGCTTTAAGGGGAGACCTTGGTGAGGTTATGTCTTTGTTTTGACGGTGTCAAGTGGGGGAGGTACAGAAGTGACCAATGGGCAAGGGTTCGTATCTGGCGATGGAGTTGGTTCAACACGGTTCGCTGTGATACGCTATATTGGAACCTGATTGCAGTTTTATGTTTTTGTCATATTGAGAAACTAACCGATACACTGACCGACGTAACTACGCATACATTATGGAAGACGAACTCTGCGCGAACCACAAAGCGTATGCTCAGATGAAGGAAATTAATAAGCGCAAATTTTAATCAAATATTTTTAAGATGTAAAGTCATGGGACTTATGATGCTGTTAATCGTTTTTAAATAACAAGTGTCGTTTGACTTTTAATAAAATGAAACTTTTCTCGCCAAAAAAGGTAAGAAGCTCGCGTAGCAAAACATAGCACAAAAGAAAGCCCATTACATTTGAAGAAGAGGGTAAAAACTTTGTACATCCCTATAACAAAACAAAAAGACATGAAGAATCAAAGGTAAATTGCAAAAAAGGATTAATATCAACCAACTAATTGAGCGACACTATTATTAGCATATAAAGTTCAAGCCAATCTTAATTTCAAACAGTGTCAATTAAACACAAATAAGAGTCTGTGGAGTGGTCAAAACTCTATTGTGGTCAATCCTTAATTTGCTAACTCTAGTGAAACACATTAAAATTCCAGTTGCAAAACCAGGTCCGCTCAATTAAGGTCATCTGTGAGGTAAATGCAATGATTGTTGCCTGAGGTCATCATCTAAAAAGTAGTTAAGGACTTTCCAACTACCTAAACACCGTCATCACTACACTTTGAACAAAGCAACAATGAATCAAGTGTTAGTGAGGTAAATTTCATCTGTTAAATTTGAATTCCAAATTAGGGTTACAAATCTACAACCACAGGCAAACACGGGGTCCATCCCCCGTAGACCAGTATATACCATATACAGTTCTAAGAGTGAAGTCCTCAGTGCAAAAACTCAATACAGCATGTTTTGTGATCGATATTTGGCTAACTACTCAGCTACTTTGTTAATTTTTTAGTTATGGATTTCAAAAATTACAGAAAGTAATCCATGTCGTTTTCGCAAAAGTACCCGGAATAGATAATTCACCAAATACAATTACAATCTATTGGTGTTATATCATAGTACACTTTTTTGATAACCCGTAATTTGACTATTTTATATACATATTATTCCAAGTTCATGTCATATCAGTAGTGTAAGAAAATTGTCGAAAAAAACAGCGAAAAAAATATTTTTTCACAAAATACCAAAACAAAGGATAGGAACAGACAGAACCCCTAAAACAACAAAAAACTCCCAGAAAAGTAGTAGAGTGTGGGAAAGAAATAAATACAAAGTTAAGAAAGTGGCATGAGTCAATATAAAGATAGCATTAAAGATCTTTAAGACTGGGATCCAATATGAATTGAGCCATGAGTAAACGGCTAAATTAAAAGAGGACCTTAATGGAGTGATGCAATTTGGTTTGAGAAGCCAATTTGTTTTAAGATTGAAATGAAGCACTATGTGAGGTGAACATTGCAATAAGAAGGAACACAGATTTTAAGAGAAAGGGCATTGATGGCTAAGGAAGAGAGCCACAAGCTAGTGATAGGAGAAGCAGAGACATAAGAGACAAGATTGTGGGTGCCACATGCATATCCAGTACCAATTGAGACAAACATATCCATCGTGTAATCCATGAAAGATAAGGCCACACTAATCTAGCTTACCTCCTCGTTCAGCTGATCATCAAAACGACCACACACCCCAAAAAAACAATCATCAATCAACGCACAAAGGAGAGAACGAAGATCGAGTGGAGGATGCTTTGTGTGCGCTTCTCAGCCACCATGCATGCTGTGTTTCTCCAGCAATTTTACTGTTTACATGACCAGTCTTTCTTACTCATCCATTCATTCATGTCAATCATTCTCTAAAAGAGTAAAAGGTGCTGCGTGTGTTTGAAATGAACATACAGCCACAGAAGAAAGCCACGTCGCATCGCCAATCGGGGGCACCAGGGAGTCCTTCTATGAAGGAAAGGAGGCTCAGAGAGACACCGTAAAGAGGGCACCACACTCACCCAGTCATCACGTGTCTGCACTGCCGCTGAAACCCAGAGGCCATGGTTCCCTGGCAGCACCCCCTCCATCGGCCGAATGGAAAGAACTCATCATCTCATCCATCCATCCATTCTTCTCAGAATTAATATGGATTTTTTGATTGATCTGAATTTGATTTCATTGTCTCATGCGAGCTTCCAGAGACTTGGCTTGGATTTTTGGATTGTATCTTCTCATCACTCACTTATCCATTCCTAGTGAATACCGTCATTTATAGCTTGAAATGATATAATTGGATGCAGCTCATTTGCACTCATTCTACTATTCAATGTCATGCTACATCACGAATCAATAAAATATGAAAGCGCCCTAAGCTAACATCTACCTGCCTACTCCCACCTAAGTATATATGTCAAAGTCGTGAAATAAGTCGAAGCGTATTATTTTCTTTTAATTAGTAAGGTACCGAGAGAGAATTATTTTTCTTTATAATTACACGGGGTCAATCATGCCATCATGATCCTCCAGCCAAACCATTCAGCAGCATCCAATGTGTTGAAACGATCTGATGTTATGTTATGTGTTATTCAAGATGACGAATCAGTGAATCCAAGTTCCAACCATCTGCAACCCAGTTCCAGTGTGTAAGTGATCAATACTTGTATATATGCAGCAATTGAATCCATGATGCATTGGCAGGTTCTGACCAGAGACCCTTGAAATGGATGTAAGATCAGAATATGCATTGCAGGTGGGCCATGTTGGGGAGCCGAATTTTTACCCAAATCTACACCAAAATCGCATCCAAACAACTCCGCTTTACACTGCCGGTGAGCAAGGAGTACTTCACTGAACACACTTTCACATTGAGATGAATTTTGATCGGTTGGGGCCGAGGCCGAGAATGGGCCGACTCATAAAGCCGACTCGTCAACACCGACTCCACTCCCCAACAACAAGCCACAGGCACGACGTAGGCACCAGGCGCCTCTGGTCTGACCCCTTGGGGTGGCTCGGGGCCTCACGCTCAGAGTTAAGGAGTGAGGACCAGAGGAGGATCAAGAACGGGGAGTTGGTATCTTGCGTATGGGGGCTTGCCAACACAATTTACACTGGCCACGGCCCCATGGATAACCGTTTGCTCACCTTGCGACCCTGGCCATGCTACAGTTTTGCTGGAAGTACATAATAGGCTGTAGTAGTTGCTTGTGTACTTCAAGTTGGCTAATGGAGCAAAGTGGGTTTTGTTTATTTCAGGCTTTAGTCCAAGTGAATCTGGTCTAGCTGATCCGGACGATCCGATCGCATCGGAGTGTGGGTTGTGTCGGGACCGAAAGAGCCAAAGCTAAAAGTAAGACTCTGAGGTGTTGTGTTAGACTTGGTTTAGTTTTGCACCGACGAATGGTGGACTTGAAAAGACCTATTGGGAATAGTACATACCAGAATAACCTCTAATCTAGTTACTCACATAAAATAAACAATAAATTGATATTATAGAAGAATCGGGTTAGAATCTCTAGTAGTCAATCGCTAATGAAATAAATGACATGCATGCCCTAATGAATGGTTGGCATTAAATAACTCGCCCCATCCAACATGTTTACGTAATCTGCTATGCAAAAGGGCAAACACAACTAAGTCATTGAGGCAATTACTATTATTACTTTAATATATCGAATTCCAACTCTCTGCTACAAATTAAAGCTAAGCAAACAAAAAAACTTATAATCAAGAGCAATGTACTTGTTTTACAGCAATAAATTATTGTCTGAGGTTAAACTACGGACGTAATCCTGCACAACAACAAACAAAATCCTTGCCGGCTTATACTCAATTATCAAATCAGAAATGCACTTAGCGAAAATAATGACAAATTGAGATTCGGATCTATTTATCTATTTTTTTAAGTTTATCTATATTACTCAATTATGAAAAAATCTAATTAAATCAATCACTGAGCAATGATAAACATATATTATTGTTACGCCTCGTCTTTAGATTCTTAACTTTCTTGATTTACATTTATAAAGTGAGTAACATAGGTTGTGAATATAATAGAACTTTCTTGTTTAGATGACACCATTTGTATAAAAGATTAGTTTAAAACTTTTGGTAAAGATATGTTGAGTTAAATAGTCAGACATTCACATTAAAGAGTAGTAAAGAGAAAGAGATTGTTAAGGCATGTCCGTAGTACTTCCTCATGTTCAAACCGATGACCAAATTAACTTGACATAGCTAAAAACTCGAGTAACACTCATTTAACGTCCGAATTGATGACAAAATGGATGGAAATCAAAGGTATGTGGTAAAAGAAATGTATGTACGGTAGTAATACAAGTTGAATTAAAAATGGGATGTCCAACTGAAACAATATAGGCCGGGTTGAAGGATGAGCTACGAATGTTCACCTTGTGTATGTCACCAATGGGGGTGATTTCTCCGAATCCTTTCAACTTCATATAGACATCTATAGTAGGCTGGAGCACTTTAATTTAAGGATCTCATATAGCAAGAATGTCTTTTTGAAGATATTCATCAAACTACCCCAAATTGCAGGCCTTACCTTGGCTCTATTCATTCAAGCGTCAAGCATGCAGCAAGGAAATCCCAATTAATAACGAAAGAAATAAATACCAAGATAATAAAATGGAAATGTTAGAGTATATATTATATCCTGGGCTCAACCATCAGCTTAAAACTTTTGTTGAGTTGATCGGTTAACATGTCACACAGGTCGATAATAAACCTTTTTTTTCTCTTTCCATCAACACCTCCCGTAGAAATGTAAGTAGATATATATCAACCAAAAACAATTAACATCGTAAGGTTATTAACTGATACTTCACATAAATTTACCAAGGAATATAAATGCTACATGAAACTAATGAAAGTCATTATTGTTTT